>JAQZBX010013392.1:0-39934 GCA_029593785.1 Cabassous unicinctus | reverse complement strand
AAGACCCTCAATATATTCAAGGAGATGAAGGAAAACAAAGAGAAAAAACTAAAGGATATCAAGAAAACAATAAATGAATAATATGAGAATTTCAATAAAGAGATAGAATTTTTAAAAAGGAACCAAACAGAAATACTGGAGTTGAAGACCACAATAACTGAAATGAAAAATTTCCTAGAGGGTTTCAACAACAGGTTGGAGCTGGAAGAAGTAAGAATCAGTAAGCTAAGAGACAAGTCAATAGAAATTATTCAGGCTGAGAAGCAAAATGAAAAAAAAAAAAATGTCAACAAAGCCTAAGAGATGGGTGGTACACCATAAAGCATATGGATGTCCCAGAAAGAAGAGAAAGAAAGGGGCAGAAGGAATATTCAAATAAGTAATGGCAGAAAGCTTACCAAATTTAATGAAAGATATGAATATGCATACATAAGAAGCCAAATGAACCCCAAACATGATAAACTCAATGAAAACCACACCCACCCACATAGTAGTCAAACTGTCAGTGACAGAGAATTCTGAAAGCTGCATGAGAAAACCAACATGTTATTTACAAAGGAGTCCCAACAAGACTGAGTGCTGATTTCTCATCAGAAACCATGGAGACAAGAAGGCTAGAGGATGAAATATTTAAAATACTGAAAGAAAAGAATTTCCAACTGTCTTTCCAAAATGAGACAGAGATTGAGACATTCCCAGATAAAGTTGAGGGAATTCGACACCATTAGACCTTCCGTACAAGCAATACTAACAGGAGTTCTTCAGACTAAAAGGAAAGGACACTAGACAGGAACAAAGTGGCATAAAAAAATAAAGACCTCCAGTAAAGGTAACCATATGGGTAATTATAAATGTGTATTTTAGGTATGTAACTTCACTTTTTACTTCTTACAGACTCTAAAATACAAATGCATACAAGGTAATGATAAATCTATGGCTTTGGATAATGTATAAAGATAGAATTTGTAACAAGTACAACAAAAATGTGTGGGTACAAAGTGTATAAGAACAGTGTATGCGTATGCTACTGAAGTTAATTTGGTATCAATAAAAGCATGATTCCTTATATTTAGGATGTTAAACTTAAGCCCCATGGTAACCATAGAAAATATATGAAAAATAAATTCAGAGAGAAATTACAAGGGACTCAAAATAGTACAATATAAAAAATGAAATAAATATGAAATTAGGCATTAATGGAAGAAAGACAAAATGGCAGAGAAAGGTCCTGCATTATCAGTACTTACTTTAAATATAAATGGATTAATCTCTCCAATCAAGACAAAGAGACTGACAAAGTGTATAAAAAAGCATGACCCAACTGTATGTTGTTTACAAGAGACTCAACTTAAATTCAAAGATATAAGTAGGTTGAAAATGAAAGGATGGGGAAAATACACCATGCAAGTAGTAACCAAAAGAGAGCTAGAGTGGCCATACTAATATCAGATAAAATAGACTTTAAGTCAAAAATGGTTAAAGGGGGCAAAGAAGGTCACTATATAATAATAAAGGGGCCAATTAAATAAGAACCCATAACAGTTATAAATACATGTGCACCTAACAGTAGAACTCCAAAATATATGAAGCAAATATTGACATATTTTAAAGGAGAAATAGATGTTTCTACATTATTAATAGGGGACTGCAATACACCACTTTCAATAATGGATAGGACAAAAATTTAAAAAATAAAATAAAATAAAAAAGGAAAAAAAATGGATAGGACATCTGGACTGAAGATCAATAAGGAAATAGAAGATTTAAATGATACTACAAACCCAATAGACCTAAAAATTATAAAACACTTCACCCAACAGCAACAGAATACACATATTTCTCTAAGGCACATGGGTCATTCCCCAGGATAGCCCATATGTTGGATCACAAAACAAGTTTCAATAAATTCAAAAATATTGAAATCATACAGTGTATCTTCTCCAACCATATGGAATGAAGCTAGAAATTCATAACAGAAAAGTAACTGGAAAATTCACAAATACGTGGAAGTTAAAGAATGCACTTTTAAACAACCATTGTGTCAAAGAAGAATACCCAACAGAAATTAGGAAGTATCTTGAAGCAAATGAAAACAAAAATACAACATACCAAAATTTATGGGATGCAGCAAAGGCAGTGCTGAAAGAGAAATTTATAGCTCTAAATGTTTACACTGAAAAATAAGAAAGATCTAAATCATAGACCAAACCTCAAAACTGGAGGACCTAGAAAAAGAAGAACAAACTAAACACAAAGCAAGTAGAAAGAAGGAATTAACAATGATGGTGGAAGATAAATGAAATAGAAAATTAAAAAAAAAAAAAAGCAATAGAAAGAATCAATGAAACCAAAAGTTGGTTCTTTGAAAACATCAATAAAATTGTCAAACATTTAGCTAGACTGACAAAGAAAAAAGAGAGGGGACACAAGTAACTAAAATAAGAAATGAGAGGGGGGACATTACTACCAACCCCATAGAAATTAAAAGGATTGTAAGAGGATACTATGAACAACAGTACACCAACAAATCAGATAAAACCATAGGACTATACAGCTCAAACAGTGAATCCTAATATAGATTATGAAATGTAGTTAATAGTATAATTATATTGTTTCACAGGATGTAACAAAGGTACCACACTAACGCAAAGTGTCCATAATAGGGGAAAATGTGGGTTGGGGTAGTATATGAGAACCCTATAATTTCAGCATGATTTTTCTGTAAACTTACAATTTCTCTAATAAAACCACAATGAGATATTGCTATACACCTACCATAATATCTAAAATAAAAAATAATTACAAATGTGGCAAGGACACGAAAAAATTGATCACTAAACATTGCCGGTGGGAATGTAAAATGGTAGTCATTCTGGGAAAAAATTGGCAGATTCTTATAAAAAAAAAAAAAAAGCAATTACCATACAACCCAGCAATTGCACTCCTGGACATTTACTTCAAAGAAATGAAAACATGTTCACACAAAAATATATACACGTAGCTTTATCCATAATTGCCTGAATCTGGAAACAACTCAGATGGCCTTTAGCAGGTGAGGTTAAACACTCTTGTTACATCCGTACCATGGAATACTACTTAGCAATAAAAAGAAACAAATCATTGATACTTGCAACAACCTGGATGAATCCCTAGAAAATTACGCTGATTGAAAAAATTCCAATCCCAAACGGTTACGTACTGTATGATTCCATTTTATATAACATTTTTAAAATCTTTTATCTCTTTTGTGTGTGTGTGTGTATAACAGTCTTGAAATGACAAAATTATAAAAATAACAGATTAGGGGTTGACCAGCACAGGGGTGGGTGCAAGAGAGAGTAGGGGGTGCTGTGAAAGAGTAGCATGAGGAATCTCACGGAACTGTTCTGTAGCTTGACTGAATTGATGCCAATATCCTAGTGGTGCCATTATATTATAGTTTTGCAAGATGTTACCACTGGGGAAAACTGAATAAAGGGTACACGGGGACTTCTGTGTATTATTTCTTACAACTGCATGTGAATTTACAATTATCTCTAAAATAAAAAGTGTAATTTTAGAAAATCCCTAAAAATCAAGGTAACCAAATAGTTGATGAGGGAAAACTTTTCCTTGTAAAAGTATTCTACCTAGTGAATTAAGAAGGGGTGATAGAATTAAAATATTGCCATTTTGCAGCCATAGTGAAATAATAAATCTAGATGAAGTGATTTTACCCTTTGGGGTCGTCGGTCCTGGCACCCTGGTAAAGATTATGGACCCTTTCTCAGAATAATGAAATGAAATTATATACATAGGGTTACAAACTACTGAAATGCAGTTACCAAAATATTTTATAAAAACCAAGTTCATGGCAGAGTAATTAATATGTGTCCTTCTTTGTTTTATCAAATAACAAAGTCTAGTGTCAGGTCTAATAATTTCAAAGTGGAGAGAAGCATAAATTATATTCCAACATTCCTGCAGTAGATATAATGCCATATGAAAATGTCTGTGATTTCTATGGTGACAAAATCACAGGATATACAAGAGACAGGAGTGTGTCAAATGACACTACAGCAATGCAATCAGCAAATTCAAATCTGTGGGAAACCCAACCATACAATTGACTCAGTTCCCTCAACAAATAAATTGTGTGAAATAAAAAGGGAGAGGTGGGGAAACATAGAGATTAAAAGAAATGAGATACATCAACCAATTGCAATGGGTATACTTTATCTGATTCAAGAAATGGCAAAAAAAAAAAAATAGGTATGGAACAAGTGAGTAAAATTGAACATTGAATGGATATTAAATGTTATTAAGGAATTTGTTGATTTTTAAAGTGACATAATTGTATTGTGGTCATGCTTTTTTAAGAAGTCCTTATATTTTAGAGATATATTCTGAATCATTCTGAATCATTGGAATGATGTCTGGGATTTGCTTCAAATATCCAGCAGAAGGGGAGGCGAGTCCAGAGTTGATAGCTATTGGAACCAGTTGATGTGTTCATGGAGTCCGTATTTTTGTACTCACTACTTCTGTATATTTTAGAAGTTTTCCATAACAAAAAGTCAAAAATAAAGCTGCATTAGGCATCACTGTACATGATTCTTTGTTTTCCTATAGGATTATTCCCTAAGATAATTCCTAAAAGCGTATTTGCAGGCTTAAAGAATGGGCACATTTAAAGACTTTTGAAGTACATTGCTTGAGCCAGCAAGGGAAGAAGTAAGCAAATGAAAGATGGAAAAAATGGAGAAAAATTGAGTTCCTAGCAGGGAAGTGGGGAATGTTTTTAGATGTGGAGGCTTATGTTCCCCCATTCTACCTCGCCTCCTCCTTGCCCAGATGTGTCCTTCCTCTATGAAAGAAACCAAATTTTAGCAAGCACACAAGCCCTGGTTCTCACAATTCAAACTTCCTTGGTTCTTGCACCCATCTGCTGCGGGGCAACAGGGTTTGTTCAACTAGTCTCAGTGGTCGTGTCTCAGTTGTGCCTGTTTATTCCTTTTACACAAGATGCTGTACCAACACACCTGTAGTAAATGGCTGGGCTCATTTATTATTATGTCCTCGGGATAAATTCCTAGGACCGAGCCTAGCGAGGTCAAAAGAAAGCATACTTTGCCCTAATGTTTCCCAGTTACTCCCGCCAGCAGCCAGGTGCTGGTTCCTTGCATTTGCCTCTTATTAGATACCATCAAATTTACAAACAAACAGTAACCAATTTGATGGGTTAAATTAAGGTCACACTGCTGTTAACATTAGCATCCTTTATTACTAGGAGGTTGAATATTCTAATCTGGTCCACTCTTATGAGCACAGGAGAAAGTTTAATTCCTTAGAATCCCTAGGAAATAAGGTCTGGCACTTAACCTCCCTCTTTGTCAACTATTACGTCCTCCACAGCTGGAGCCAACACTCTCCGTGAGCCATGATTCCCAGCATGTGGTCCCCGGACGCAGGCGCAGGAACTCCCTGGAGGGGAGGTGTCTGGAAAAAACACCGATTCACAAGCCCACCCAAGGTCTATGGAGGTCTCTGGGAATGGGGACTGAGCAAGTGAGCTTTTATCAAATCCCCTGTGGAATTCTTGCAAAGACCCCCTGACCTGGAAGGAACCGTCCAGTTGTTCGTGTTAGAGCTCCTTCCCAGGAAGCAGCCACACCTATGGAAAGAAACAACAACGAATGAATGAGCAAAATACATAAATGAAAGGGGAAAGAATTGCTTGATTAACCGACCTAATTCATCAACGAGTAAATGAGTTAGCTTGTTAACAAATGAAGAAATGAGTGAGAGGGTGGGTTAATAAAACAATGGAGATGATAAGAAAGGGGGTGTTCATTCGAAGTAGGGAATTTGGGGACACAGCAGAAATGGAAGCCTGCCAGCCTGCCCACTGTCTTCCTTCCATCCAGGTTGCACTCAGCCTTCCCAAGGAAGAGATGGAATCCACAACCCATGCCCACCCACCATAGCCTCCTGGAACAGACAACTGGTACAACCCAGGGCAGGAGCACTGAACAGCACCCACCATTATTTCAGATACAAAATAGCAGAGAGTTCATGATTTCTACACATTTTTTCAAAGAATTTTTGTATGTGTCCTATATTACAAATAAAATAATTGTGGAGGGGGTGGGAGAGAGGGAAGCTTTCAACATCTGATTTAAAATAATACAAGTGCTGAGTAAATGAATGCTTGTCTTCTGAATAAGCAAAATGCGTTCTCAAAATCTCCAGCAGTGATCAGGGATCTGCACAGCTTGGGAACTGGAAGCTACTTTCTCCCTTCTTACCTCTCTCCCTCTCCCTCTCCCTCCTCTTTCTCCTCTTCTTTTCCTTCTTGTCTTCCTTTCTACTCTGGAATCCTTTTCCTAAGAAGAATTAGAGTCCCAAGAACACAAAAGAAGAAGAAATTTGCTCACCACCTCCCGCCCCCACTCTACCAGTCCCCTTCACCGCCGGGGTCCTAACCCTGCCACGCAGGCTGCAGGGGTCTGAATGAAGCATTCCTCGCCCAGAGGTCCAAGCCACAACGACATGTCCATGGTTGATGGCAGGCAATGCAGGGACCGCAGTTCTAGGGTCTGTGCTACAAGGTTTGGAAGCTGTGCTCTCACCTCATCCCCAGCTTCTTCAGGGTCCCAGGGGCAGCTGGGGTTGGGTAAGACCTCGGGACTCAGGGCCCAGCTGGTGGAGACGATACACTTTGGCAAGTCGGGGTATAGGCCACTGGCCGCCGGCAGGCAGGGGCTCATTGCTACACAGGAGCAATGCTTCATCTTCTCCGCAGGAAGCATCCAGCTCTTAGCAACGGGAGATTTTTCTCCACAGAAAACCGCAGAAATTACTAATTTTTATTACTCATTCCTACAGCATTCTTGGAAATGAGTGGCCCCAAAAGTGGGCTGGTTTTTCTAAGGGGCTTCTTTCGCTTCTCTGCTCCTATGGACTTCTAGAATATTCCTCCTTCCCTAGCAAAGCACTCAGGGCACCTGAACCCTTGGAAAACAGAAAATGCTTAGCTCTAAGGTGTCGATTTATTTCCTTTCTATTTTAATGGTCTGAGCATCCCCACCTTTATGGGGATAAAGTCTGTGGCAAAGAAATTGTTCTGGCTGCACCTGCACCCACCCCTACCCCAGGGTGCCCCTTTCTGCCCCCAGGCTGCACATCACATCTCAGCTAAGGTACCCCATTCCTGGTACCCCTCTGCCTTTCATTCCAGCTAGTCCGTCTCCTCAGCCCCATGGGGACTTTGTCCAGCTATGTTTCTCTTCTCACCAATGTTGCTTCAACATCTCATCATAAAAAGAAATGACTCCGGTGTTTATTCTGTGCTACATTTATCTTTAAGAGCAAGATGTTGAGTTTAGTTTTAATGGTGAAAAAAGTCTTTCAAAGGATAACTCATTGAAACTCATTATGTACTATAAAGGCCACTATTTAAAGATTCTCTAATTCCAGTGATGGTCTTTTTAAAGCAGATTTATAGCAGAAAATAGTTAGATTCTTTGACTTCGGTTATAATTTTCCATTTTGTAATTTAATACTCCTTTAGTTTATATTTGCACATTAAAAATATAGCATCTAAAAGTCCATCATTAAATACTTTTAATAAGTGCAATAAATAAGTTTTACAGTATGCATAAATCTAAAAACAAAACCCAACATAAATTGTTAATCTTACACTTTTTCTCATTAATTGCAATACATAAACATATGTTTTATACAAAGATATTTGCTACAAAATAAGTATAATAAATACAGTTTACCACATGTATTAATCTTAATAGTTACAAGCTGTTAATCTTATATATTAGGTAATAATTTGCAATAAATAATTGTTTATTATCTTGATGTTTGCTTGTCTTGGGTTTTAGCAATATGCAATAAAGAAATGCAATTTTGAATAATTTGATTGTAAGGCTGCTGGGAAAATACTGTATGTTATAATTAGCTGCGAGAGGACTGTGTTCATAGGAAGAACCATGGAGATGGGGCTCAGTGACAGAAACATACGTTATTGAGTCCATAAATAATTTAAAAAGTTAAATTCCGTTTCAAACTAAACAGAGTTTTTGAAAGTTAAACGTAAATGCAATTAGTGAAATAGTTCACCCTCTTTAATGTTTTCACCATTATATAGTCAAAGGAATGGAGGAGAGCTGGAAACCCCACCAAAATTGCCCAGCTCTGAGTCGAGATGGAAATAGCAATGGCTTTGGAAGAAAGAGTGGACTGCTGGCCCCCACTGCTCAGCAGCTCTCCTGGGCCTCCCACCCCCCTCCCGGAACAGCCAGGAGGAGCTCACAAACACAGCTTGCTGCAGACCCCACCTTCAGCCACCACTTGCTAAATTCCACGTGAAAACTGCAAGCCCATTTTTCAGGGAGGGGGGCATCACCTTTACTAAACTTAATAGAAACTGTTCATCTTATATGTAAAGGTAATAATTTGTCATAAATAATTGTTCATGTTCTGAGTATTTGCTTGTCTCGGGGTTTAGCAATATGCAATAAAGCAGTGCAATTTTGAGTAATTTAATTGTAAGACTGCTGGGAAAATACCGTGAATGCTAATGAGCTTAGGGAGGGTCCTGTGGGGGAGGGACACCACCACAGAACCAGACCACCTCTCACCAGCAAAGGTAATGCTGGAGTCCTCATGGTGATGGTATGAAGTCTTCAACTATTCACTCAGAGATGGAGAGTGAACCAGTCTCCGTTTCTTATTCCTACCAGAGAAAATCACACATGGAGGAAACCAGCTCTGGCCAAATTGAGAATCAAAATGGTTCCTCCGTGATGTTGAGCTGGGCCTGCAGGTGAGACGAGGGGTGCGGCTGCAGAGCGGGGTCTGGACCAAGACCCACAAAGCCAACCTGCCAGCCAGATGGCACCCAAAGCTCACCTGTTTGCCTGGAAGAAGCAGGGTAGGAGGGGTCACCTCTGAAGAAGAAGTCCCTACACTTCTCACAGTGGCAACCAGGTCCTGGCACATCCCTGCAGATGCAGAGAACTGCAACAATCCTGGCAAAAAAAAAAATGAGACTGTCGGGGTGTGAGAACCCTGTGGGCTTGCCTTCATGGATTCCGTGGACTCATTCCCAGACGTACAAAGGTCCACTCTGGGAAAGCCTCCCTCAGGCTTGAAAGAGAAAAAAATAAACAAAAATCCTGAACCCATTATAACCACAAACAAATGTTCCTAATACAGAAAATATTAGCATACACACACACACCCCAAAATGCATCAAGTGATGCAAAAGTCTCCACATCAGAGAACACCAGCTCAAGTCAGTACTTCTGTTTCTTCTATGCTTCTGATATTAAGTGTGCAGGTGCCTGGGAGAGCTGGCCTGGCATTCCTTCCTTACACATACTTCCTTGGGGCAGCCCTCCATCCCCTCCCAGAGTATATGCTGGGCATGGCACAGTCCACAGCCTGGGAAGGGGCCGTTTGTCAAGCCAACAGTTCAGTTCATGGAGGAGGCTCCTGCAGAGGGTTGGGCTTCAGGCAGAGCTGGTTCCAGGTTGCCAAGAGCAAGTTCGGTGAGCCTGAGGCTCAAGGAGTCTGAAGACACCATGGATGGTGAGACTGTGAGACTCACTGACTCACCCCCTCCTCTGTCACTGGCAGCACATCATGGCCCACCACCCTGAGCCACTGCGCCCCTCTCAGCAAGGCCTAATAAAGGCATGGGTGGGCTCCAACAAAGTCCTCAGGCATCTCTTTACCAGGCGCCCCCAGCTCCAGTCCTGGATAGGAGACAACAGGTCTCAGGATGCTGCTAGGGTCACATGGAGACAGACTCCCCTCCACCTCACCCCACCCCGAGTATGTGCAGCCTGGAAACCTGACCTTGGGAGAGGCCTCCCTGAGGTTTAGGAGAGATCAGCAAAGCTCATTGAGGGGTAGGAATTTTAGGGGCATCCCTGGAGAGTCAGGAAACACTGGCCCTACGTGGTGTGGGAAACCCCTGACACCTCCCAGCTGATGTGAGCGGTGGGGGTGGGGGAACCATGGGCTCTTCTCAGACTCAAGGGGAGGGAAAGGGAGTCTGGAAAAGTCTGCTGCTCAGAGGCAACTGCCACAAAAACCCAAGATGACGAACACTAAAGAGCCATTCAGACAGATGGAAAGGCGCCTTCCTCTTCGCCTGAAGATGCAAAAAGCAATCCAAGTCCCTGGACGGCGTCGGGGCAACTGCGGAAATCACGCAGCCAGATGAAGCTCATAAATTTCCCCTATGAACAATTGTTTTCATTTCCCTCCCATGCCACTAGATATTATAAGTGGAAAGCAAAACACAAGTAAATATGTTCATTCCACTCTTGTGATCAGTGATAAACGAGAGGCTGAGGAGGCTGACAAAGGTCAGCGGGCCGCGCGCGGCGGGTCTTCGAGCGGACACTGCCACCCTCCGGCCGCGTGCGGGACTGCACCGGCCAGCGCCGCCCGACTCGCTTGTCTGTCCGGGGCCGCCAGCGCGGGCTACACTCTGACTTGCCATAAATGTTCACTTTGTTCCGGTGTGGACGTCCGTAGTGCAAGTTGCAAAAAAAAAAATTAGAAAACACAAAAGACCCCAAATTTAAAATAACCGTCATCCTTAATACCTTTCTCAAAGATAACCGTCCTTAATACCATTTTAGTTCATTTTCCTCAAGGTTTACCATTTCATTCTATATGCGAATCAGAGATGTTCATGGATAACATAAAAGTGTTTGTACAACGTTAAGCTTGACTTTCCATGTAGCATTTCAACTAGAGTATTTTCCATAATTATCTCATGAATATCTTTTTAAGGGTCATATAATATTTCAAATTGTGACTGTATCAAAAGTAAAGTAACCATCCCCCAATTATTGTTCATTTAAAAAGTTTCCCACTTTTCAACTTTGTAAATAATGCTATAATTAAAATCTTAATGCATCAGCCTTTGATCATGTTTTTAAGATAGATTACTAAAGATGGAATTACTAGACGAAAGGGATTTACCATTTTTAAGGCTCTTAATAGCATTAATAATTATTTTCTAGATGTGTAATAGCTATATGTAGATTAACAAAAAATGACAGGTGAGCATAAAAGAGCATTCAACTGAATAATGAGAGGTGATACACTGGCTCTTGGCAGGCAGACTCTGTAGTGTCAACATGCCGATCTTCCCCCACTTAACTTTCAACTTCATGCAAGTCCAATCGAAATTACATCAAAACTCTTTTGATATTTTGTCAAATTGATTACAAATTTCATTTGAAAGGGTAAATAGGTAAAAAAAAAAAATTCCCAAGAAACATTTTTGTATAAAGGAAAAAAGAGAGAGAAAAGAAAAGAGAGAGAGAGAGTCATGGAAAAAGGATTGCTCAACTAGATATTAAAATATATTGCAGAAAGCAGCCCAAAATAGAGAGGGTGGAAGCAGACCCAAAGGTACGTACATTTATATTTTAACATAAAGGCATTTCACATCCATGGGGAAAGAATAGATACAGATTTAGGTACAATCGGCCACCCATTTAGAAAACAAATAAAATTAGTGCCTTCCCTCATAGCACTTATTAAAACCAGTTCTAGAGCAGGGGTTCTTAACTTTTTTGTTCCATGGACCCCCTTGCCAGTCAGGTGAAAACCACAGACCCCTTACTAAGTCCACACTATACTGTGTATTATTTAATAAATATATCACACCCACACCAACAAGTCCCCACAAGAAAAATGCTTTTATGAATTTAAATTCAAACTCATTGACCCCTTGTTAAGAACCCCTGTTCTATAGGAATTAAAGATTTAAAATTTTTAGTGAAACCATAAAAGTACTATAATAGGGAAGCCCTTTCTAAGTCCAACTGCAAAGGTAGAAACTTGGAAAGAAAAAAGATAGCTAGATTGGAATTGTACAAATTTAAAATGTCCACATGTGAAAACTACAATTTTGCAATTAAAAGGCAACTGAAAACCAAGAAAACATTTTGCAATGTATATAACAGGGAGAAAGTAATGTCTCTAATACATACAACATTCTTACAAATCAGTAACAAAGACAAATATTTCAACAGGGAAAAAATATATCAAGGACATAAATAGCAATTCACAAAAGAATAAATTCAAAGGAAAAGTAAACAGATAAAAGATGCTCACCCTTGCTCATATTCAAAGTAATGCAAATTCAAGCAAAAATAAGAGGTGATCTTTGCCCCTATATTGGTAAAGATAAAACAATGATAAAGTACAGTGTTGTCAACGAACAGAGAAATGAAGCCAACATTGCTGGTAAGAGAAAAAATCAGGTAACCTTTGTGAAGGGTGATTTGGCAATATTATGAAAATCCTTAAAAATGCATGACCCAAAGATGCTACTCCCAAAGGAATCAGTCATGGATACATAAAAAAATTTAGCCTCAAGGATGTGCATTGCTATTGGAGATAAGCCAAATGTCCAAAAATAGAAAGCTAGAAGACATTTAGATTAGATAGATGGAGTCCTGGAAGGTAATGTTGAAGAAATTTACTTAATAACATTGAAGGATTTTCATAACAGCCTGTTCAGTAATAAAAACCAAGTTACAATGTAAACATGTTTTCTACACACATAGAAAAAAAGACCACAGAAGTATACATGTATACATCAGAGTAATAATAGTGGCGGGTGGGGTTACCAGTAATTTTTAATATTTCTTTTTGCAGGTATTTTCCAACAGTCTGCATTTAACAATTCCTTATCAATTGTTAATGAGAAAAAAAAGAGCTTCAGTGGTTTTCTAGAAACATTGCAGCAATGTACATGCCCACTGGCAGCACATAAAAGTGTTCCTTCATTCACTCATTTAATCATCAACTACTCTCAGAACAACTGCTAAGAGCAAGGCACATTCTGGAAGCTGGCTAGACACATGAACAACCCAGAACCATGCCCTTGTAGAGCGAACATTCAGGGTTAAGGAGGCAGACAAAGAACCAAAAAATAAACCAGTGCTGTGAGCACGTTCTGATTTGTGCTGTGAAGGAAAGCAGGGTGGGAGATAGCAGGAGGGGATCACGGAGGGCTTGAAGGAAGTGGAGGGGGAGTCACATGAAAACCTGGGACAAGCATTTTTGGTAGAGGGAACAGCAAGTGTGAAGGCCCTGAGGCAGGAATGGGGTTGACTCATGTAAGGGACAGCAAGAGGAACAGGAGGAGTGGAGAAACAAAAGAAGAGATGGCAGAAGGTACATCAGAGACATCAGGGGAGGGCGTGGAGGGGAGGTCCTTGAGAACCTTCCATCCCAGTAAGGAGTTTGAATCTTCTTGGTACAGTGGGAGCCATTGGAAGATTTTGTACAGGACAGTGATGTGGTCTGGTTTAGTTTCCCCAGGATACTGCCAACTCTGAATTGAGAAGGGACCACAGCAAGTAAAGGCAGAAGCAGAGGCCAGACCAAAGGGGTGTGGCTCACAGGAATGCCAGCAGTATTGGCCGCCAACATTTGTTTCTGATCCTTGCTAATGGAGTAAGCAGCCACAAGGGCTCTCAGGTTTGGCAGCTGGATGTGTTTCTGCTCTGAGTCCCGGTCAACGAGGAGGCCCAGGCAGCTCATCCCTCATTAGATCTGGATGTTCTGGAAAAGACAGATCCAGGCTGAGGGTATTGAGCATAGGAGCCATGGCCTCCCACTGCCCAGCAGTCCTACAAATTGGCCTGGAGCTGATCACCGAATCAGAGTTGCCATCTACACTTGCAAGGGCCTTCATGTCCATCACCACAAGTGAATTCACGCTTTCCCCAGAAAGATGCATCTGAGTTGTCCTGCATCCAGTGCCCCATGTTACAGAAGGGAGCCTCAAATATCATGTGATCTTCCATTTTCTCCAAACTTAGGAGATTACTAATGGATTTCCAGGTCTTATTTCCTACTGGGTTGCAAGGTACATCCTCTGTATTTATATGAAAAAAAGTATATTTTTCCTACTAAGTCATTTTTAAATCACTATCAACACATGTATGATAAAAAGTAATCAAAATTTTGTTTAAAATTACACTGATATAGTATACACATCTTAAAAACCAGCAGTTACAGAAAGTCTTTGCCTCTCCTAGTGCCATATCCCAGCTTCTCCATGCACCCTGTTCCCGATTTCCAAAGAAGGCTCTGACTGTCAGAGCCCATCGCTCTCTTAGGGAAGCTGTTTCTTTGTTTCTTTGTAGCCAGGAAGTCTCCTTGAGGTGGTGGGAGCTGAGGACATGGTCTCCTGTGAGTCCTGAGCCTTCCAGGAGATGGGACAGGAAAGTCCATCACCTCTACGCAAACATATCAGGGATGAATCTGTGACTTCCGTCCATGTCCCAGGCTGGATCTGGCTGCTTTCGGTGTCCCTGAGACACCCTGTGCTCGGGGTGAGGGGCTGGGTTCTTTTGTGCAAGGCAACTCAAGATTCAGCCAGTGTCTTAATACCCAGGGGCACCACCGAGCTGGAGAGACCCAAAGACCCTAGAGAAGGAGGCGTCCATTTGTTATAGGTGTCTGGGACTCCTGGTCACGCTCCTCTCTGCCACTTAACTGAAAAGCCATCTGTCCCAAGCAAGGAATGTGGTAAGAAAAAAGCATCCCCAAAAGAGGAGCCTGGGCAGAGTGCTGCCACAAAAGCTAACCCAGGACCTGCCATGTTGGCATGGAAAGGTCTCGTAGGAAGTGACATCCAGAGCTACCCCAGACGTCTTTGTATCATTAGTCTCTGACGTGCCCCAGGCCCCCAAAAGCCACAGCCCACCCGTGGGACACATTGCCATGCCAAGGCAGCCAAGGCTTCAAGTCGGAAGGCCTTTCTTTTCCGCTGACTCAACAAAGGACCTTGGCCAAAGGAAGCAGTGAGAGCGCACACGTGTGCGTGTGCTCATGCATCTCGCACATCTGCAAGCATCTCCCCTCTAGACTTGAGCTCCAACCGCTCTAACCCCGGCATTCCGAATGACACCTGGCACACCACAGACACTTTGCAAACGTTTGCTAAATATAGGAAGGAACAGGGGAGAGCGGAAGGGATGTGGAGACACAATCCAATGGCTTGTGTCTCTGTCAGTTCCGTATCCAGAAGGCGACACAGCATTTCTGGGTCGAATTCAAGTCTAGTCACTGGTTTCAAACTGAGTATCAACTGTGGGGAGAAGAAGGACATGCTCACAGGCTGGGGAGCTCTTCCCTCTATAACAAATCACCTTCCAAGAGACACTCCCCAAGTTCCGTGGAGGAAGGACACAGCAGAGGCAGGGCTGCTTGCAGAGCCCGGCTGCAGAGAGAGCCAGCAAGCTTGAGTTTCTGCCTTTGCTACCCACTGGGCAGGCAGGTAAACCTGGACAAAGTTGGCCTCCACTTCCCCATCTGTAGGATGGAGCTAACTACCCAGACTTGTCCCAAGACTCTGATGCAATAATGAGCATAAAGCTCTTTTTCAGCCAGAGGACAGAGGGCATTTTATGCCATGTTTGAGAGAAGGCCTGTATGCTACTGGCTAGAGTAGGCTGGATGAGGGGCTCCAGATGCCTGATGTCCCTGGCACACCTGATGCTGGAATCTTAGCCTTGGGCTCCCACCCTACCCCAAGAGGACCCCAAGCTGCCTGGTGGGAGAGACCTTCTGAGCACTCAGATGTAGGGGTGGCTCTGCAGAGCAAAGGGGAAGGTGCTGGCCCATGGCACAGCTCATGGAGAAGCGGGGAGTGAGGGGTTGGTGGGGGAGGGGCAAGCCACCCCACAGCTAACGGTCCATGCATGAAGATGGTGGGTGAGTGGCGGGCCGCGAGTCCATCCCCAGTTCCAAAGGCCTCTCCCAATGTCTGTTCTGGCTGTGCAGATTCCTCGTGGGAACCCCCCTAGATCTCTCCAGGTGCAGACTCTGCCCCATGAGAAAGCAGACCTCTCCACCACCACGCGGCAAGGAAATGGAATCTCAAACGAGAGCTACTCAACTCCTTCGGTTACAAAACAGTTAATAAGAGCTGAGGGGAGACATAAAGTAATAAATAGATAAGCACATTGAATAAATGCACAGATGATCGACTCATCTTTGTCCCCCCACATTAGATTCCTAAGCAGATGCTCAGCCACACTCACTTGACAAGACTACTGAGGAGCAGACCAGAAACAATGGGCCGGATGCACTGAGCCCCCTCTTCTCCTACCGTGCTGCCATGCTGCCGTGCTGCCGGCACCAGGAATTGTCTGGGCTACACTTTCTCACCTCTGGGAAAGGCCCCTCAAGCTGATGTGAAGAAGGAATGCAGGGATGAGACCTGCACCAACGTCAAAAATCCACTGCTGTGGGTTTTTCTCAGAGGCCTGCAATGTAAGAGCCGGCCTCTTGCCACTTCCTGCAGTCTGTTGGGGGGCTGAGCCGTCCCCACTGAGGTGTCCCCTCAGTGACCTTCACCACACTCAGGCTCACCAAAGAGAGGACATATTTCAAACCAGGACACTGTCCCTCAAGCTACTTACATAAGGGAAATGGGGCAGGTGGAGATGACAGGTGTTTCCTGAGAGCCTGCCCCAGGGCTGAGGAGATCACACAGAAGAGCCTCAGCCTGGGGGCGGTGGGTGGGGGGTGGGGGGAGCTGGGGGGGGGCTGGGGAGAGGTGCACAGCAAGTCTGGAGAAAGAGGAGCCACGCTCAGAAGAAGCCAGGAGCCAGGAGGGGGCCCTGGCGGTGGCAAGTGCGCACGGGCCCTGCCTGGTGTGGCTTCCACAGAGCCTGCGCTGCTGAGTGGACAGCAGAGAAGCCCACGGGCTGTCAGGCAGGGCCACGTCCCGGGGAGCAGGCCTTAAATTCTGCTCTGAAGAATAAGCCCTTTACCAAGCGGTGCTTCCGGCCGCTTTGGATTGAAAGGTGGTGCAAGAAAAACATGTTCAATTAGCACTTTGGATCCCTCACCTGGGACCCTTCCCTCTTGACCCGAAGGAATTGGCTTATACTCTCCAAGTTCCTCCTTGGAGAAAAGCACAGAAATCTCAGAACTGGGCCTCGTTCTGCCCAGGAGATGCTGTGAGGAGCATGGTCCATCCACTGGCCCAGCGTCCTTCCTGCTGTGCCTAGCCTGCTGCCTGGAACTTTCTGCTCTGGCCTCTGAAAGCCAGGCCAGATGCACAGGAGGGACAGAGGGCTGCCCGCAGAAGGGAGGTGAAAGCATTTCGATGCAGGCAGGGAGATCTGAAAGTCAACTCCCCTAACAGTCTGGGGGTTCTCCCAGCCCCCTAGTCTGCACTGCTCATATTGAGCACACCAAGTTCTCTCTGCATCCACAACAATGCCCACGACATCCCTTCTTTCTGGAATGCTCTCCCCGCCCCTGCACCCCCACACCTAGTTACCTGATAGGCATGCTTCTGGTCACAAATCAACTCTCCCTTCCTCAGGGGAATCTTCTCTGCCCACTCCAGACCTGGTCCAGCCTTCCCACTACACAGGGCCAGAGCTAGAGAGAGGAGAATGCTGCGCAAACCTCAGGTGCAAAATGTAATGGGCTCCATAAAAGCTAAGTCTCTTCTCAGCCTGAAGCAGAGAGGACATCGTCCCAAATCCCTCAAGATTGAGAAATGAACAAAAATAAGGGGGGGAGTACAACCACGGACCAAACCAGATTTATTGTTATTGTAGTTATTATCTTGTGTTAACGGAGTAACTTGTAACATTGATATGAAAAATAAAATAAATGTAATGGGGCTGCACACCGATGTTCACAGCGGCATTGCTCACAGTTGCCAAAAGATGGAAGCAGCCCAAGTGTCCATCAACCCATGAATGGGTAAACAAAACAAAAGTGGTATATACCTACAACGCGGTATTAGTTAGCCGTACAAAGGAATGCAGTTCTGATGCATCCTACAACATGAAGACGTTATAAGTGAAATAAGCCAGACAACAAAAGGACAATTATTATATGACCCCACTTAGATTAAATAATTAGAATATGCAAATCCATAGCCAGAAACTAGAATACAGGTTACCAGGGGCTGCGGTGAGGATCGGGAATAGGAGTTAATGCTTAGTTGGTACAGACTTTCTGTTTAGGGTGATGGAAAAATGTTGGTGATGGATGGTGGTGATGGTAGCACAATACCACTGAATTGTGTATTTGAAAGTCGCTAAAATGAGAAAGGTTAGGTTGCATAGATGTTACCAGAATATAAATTTGTAAAAACCTTAGGACTATACAACACAGTGAACCCTAATGTAAACGATGGATGACAATTAAGAGTATAATTATAATAATATTGTTTCATCAATTGTAACAAAGGTACCACACTAATGCAAAGCATTAATAACAGGGAAAACTATGTGTGAGGGGGTATATGAGAACTCTGTACTTTCTACATAATTTATCTGAAACCCTACAACCTCCCCAATAAAAAAAAAAAATTTATTGGGGCACCAAATACCCAATAATCAAGAGAAGTGCAATTTAAAAAAAAAAAAATCAAAATTAATTTTAAAAACCCATGATGAGCAAAATCTTAAAGTTTTCAATACAGACAGGATCTGAGCTTGCCCAGCATGAGCCTGGCTTGCCTCACCCTAACCCTGACCCTGCTGTTTCACACACGGGCACTTCTTTCTCCTGCACTGCACTCACCACCCTTGTCACTAAATGCTCCTTAGGGTCATAGCGGGATTAGCCTCTGCCTCCACGAGGGCAAGGGCAGCGTGCTTCGTGAACCCTGGGGTCCCCGGCACTTCGCTGGGAGCTTGGCACAGGGTGGAGGTGTCCAGGGAAGACTGGGAGGGAGCACGGGGTGGAAACAGCCCTGCAAACGGGCTGCGAGCTGATTTTCTCTGCTCGGAGGCCTCCGCTCCGGGCCCCGGGAGGCTCCCCCACTGGACCGAACCGCCGCACCCTGCTCGCCCCCGCCTTCCCGCAGGAAGGAGTCGGCACTGGGCTCTGATGAGCCCGCCGCCGTTATCCGTGAAAAGACCTATTACATGCAGGACCGACGTGCTGCAGTGGAGACGTGCAAACGAGCAGGCAGAGCCGGGGAAACGTGTGGCCGCTTCCCTGCGGTTCTTCTCTCCAGCTTTCTCTCCAGGACCGCAGCCAAACGGCGTGGGAGGGTGTGTCCTGCTGTTTCAGGCACTTCGGGTACCCGGGCTTCCGCCCCTCGGGAGCCAGGCTGGATCCGTTCCAAGGCAGCCGCTTTCCGTCCACTTCTTCACCGGGAACATTTCTATTTTGAGGAAGTTTAATTTGAGGCCGGTCGGAATCACAGTGTATGGATTTGCCTGAAACATGCTAAAATGCAGGCAACTGCTAAATAAAAATCCCCAAATAGCCATGCTCTATATTTGCATTTTTATAAATTCTTTGAAAGGAAAGAGAAAGAAAAAAGAGAGAGAGAGATTGAGAACAGAATTTCTCCCTTTTCTTACCTGACCTCCCAATGGCAAAAGAAACAAGGAAGGAGGGTGAGAGCAGGAGGGAATTCCAGGCGGGCGCTCTGGTCCTGCTGCCCCCGGCCAGTGCACCCCCTGCCCCAGCCCTCCGCCTGTGCCTGCCTTTTTCCCTCTGGTTTGGAGGGGCAGCTGTGAGCCTGCGGGTCAGAAAACAGAAGTATCCCAAGTTCTCACCATGTGCTCCCCCGGCTCCTGGTGGGGGCCACGGCAGCCCCCAACCCTGGAGAGATGCACAGCTGCCGTGATACCCACACAGCGAGCCGGGCACGGCAGGCTCCTGGAGTCCCAGGCCAAGCCCGGGACAAACTCAGGCTCGTTGAGGGGAGACTGATTGGGAGGGAGTGGCAACTTACTATTGTGATTCTTTGTTTAAAAACTCGCAAACCCTGCGAAGGGGTCAGTCTCTATTTCAGAAGGGACATTAGGTGCCGTTTACCTCCCGGAAGCACCGTAAATCTCCACGTCTCCTCGATATACAATTCAAAAAAGGCCTCCAAATTGCCATTGCTGTCATGATAAGCATTGGAAAGTTCTGCTTGACCTTTTATTAACATTTTTCTAAACCAATATGTGTGGTTTTTTGCTACAAGCACCCTGAGGAATTATGAAAAATACTTTTTTCTGTAGTTTATCCCATATGCACTTAATAGGCTCACAAATATAATACCATTATAAAAAAGAAAAACTGCCAACTCTGCTAAAAAAATTGTCATAACACTAAATTATTATATAAATATAAAAGGAGTGTGTCTGTAAAATATTCACTCAATGAACATCCCAAGGTGATGGTTTTGCTATGTTGTTTTTATTCCTGAGAGATCCATAACGCATTTGGATATGCCACATGTCACCACATGAATCAGACCGTTAATGCATGTGCTTTTTAGAAGCAGGGATGTCTTCCCAATAGAATGTGCTATAAAAAAATGTAGAGATCCGGCTGCTTTGTCTGATAGGCATAATTTAATGTCTTGCTTATAATACTGCATCTTAAGGAAAAATACACACTGTCCTATGTAGTTATTTACAATATATTGCTAAGTCTATGCAAATATGTTTCCCCGAGCCCGGGATTATATAACAAAGGTCAACAATGTTTGAAATATTTTGAAGCATATTCCCAATATGCTTAGTGTATGGTGCTAACGTCCAATATATGCACATATATCTTAATATATTTCCAGATATTTCTGTTCATTGTTCTCTCCATAGCTTCCCGCAGAATGCTGATAGAAGAATGTTTCCCTCTGAAGAAAGCCAAACATTGCCTATCCATCTTGGAAAAATTTATTAAGGTGGCTAATTATGCGGTCCTTAATATTGCATTAGTATGGAAGTTGCTCAATGCCACTGCGGAAGAGAAAAGATAGAAGCCAGTTCAATAATACTGAAACCAGACATTCAACATATGCAAAAATGAGTGCATACTGATGTGACTTTATTTTTCTGTCACAGATTTCCAAATCAGGCAATTATGCTTGGGCATCAAACGTGCGTGCACACACACACACATGCATGTTCACAATTTGTGATTTGGTGTACACAAACCAAAGATGACAAGCCACACATTCTACTTCTCAATTCCAAATATTGCAAATTCCATCTTTATTTTTCTGGGAGAAATTTGAGATCACATGTAAATTTCATTCCAATCACTTTCTTGAAGAAAAAAGGGTTGGCTAGTTGCATATCGTTGGGGGAAAGGGTCATAAAAACCAGATGTCCAGCATCCAAGCCACGCCTTTGGATAACATAAAAGAGAGATTTATTTGTATCAAAGGTATCTGAGAACAGATCCTCAATTCTGTCCTCTATTCCAAATCATGCCATTTTCTTATTCTCTAATCTTTGGACTGAACCAAATTAAAGGCTACATAGTCATCCAGAACAAAAGCTAGCAGTTGATTCCATTTAGAAAAGGTCAATTCTAGGAAAAGAATCTCATCCCTGGTATGTGGACCAGATTGGAATGATCATCTGACTTTAGATTTCTATGTTACTGTGACACCATGTAGCTGTCACCAACTCTGGGCCACACTATCAATCCAGAGGCTCACTCTGCCCACTCCTGGCCCCCAGAGTCTTTGGGGGGGTCCTCAAAACCCAAGGGAAAACTCTTCCAACCAATCTTTTTTTAAAATTTTTATTGTGGTAACATATATACAGCATAAAACTTCCCATTTTAATCACTTTCAAGTATATAATTCAGTTGTATTCATTATATTCACAATGATGCGTTTTATAAGACCCTGCAAAAATCACCCACTTTCTAAGACGCTGAAGTTTGTCTAGACATGGGCATGGAATCGATATTTTTCTTTCGAATTTTTTTCCATATAATCAATTCAGCCAGCCAGACAACCCATCTGATGAAGATTTTGAAAAGGGCCAAAGCTGTGAAATGAGTTCTTTTCCAACTAACGTGTGTCATCCCCATCACCAGCTGAAATTAGTTATCCAGAGCCTGCTTGAACCCAAAGCTCTCACAGGAGAACAATCACAGAAGCAGAATGCAGCTCCCCTTGCAAGAAGGCATGCTTTCTGTTTCTTCCAGAAGGGAATGTCATTACCAGTGTGGACATGAGATCTCCTGAATTCCAGGACTGATCCCACCTGCATGATGGAGGTGCGAAGATGAGACAGCATGTACGTGTGCACTGTAGACAGCCCCTATTTCCTCCCAAACCCCACACTGGCTCCACAGAACATTCCAGAAGGTTTTCAGGGAAGGTTTTCATGAGGGCCTAGAGAGCTATGAGTGTCTTTGTTCTCCCACTGGAAACTCAACTGTATGTAAGGAAGAGCAAATGTTAAATCATTTAAAGAGAGCTATTTTTCATAGTTTCCAGTACATAAATGTGTTTCAGTACATGTTATTGTAAAATAGTGTTTCTACTTACATTCTTCTACATCTGTTGTTGTGTTTACTCATGCTCTAGTTCTGACTTTTAGAAATAGCGATAAATCTATTTTTTAATCTCCTCTCCTGATGACTGATTATTCATCGCTAAAAGGGATGGAGGGAGGCCCACGTGAGGACTGATCCACCCTCCATAACAAGCTCCACTTTTACAAGATAAACAGGGTCCAGGGAGATTCCTCTTCTGTCCTGGGTAGTTTATGCAAACTAAATAAGGACTTGGTGGCAGCTCAAATAAATATAAATTACCCTCCAGTGGAAACTCCGACCACTTGTTACAGTCAATTTCAGCAAGGAGGAGTCAATGGTGACATCTACACAAACAATGCAATTCATTTTTAGACTGCGTCCTTAATACAAAGATCACAAATGGCTTCATGAGAGTCAGTCATCACCGAGCTAATCTAAAAAGGATGTGAAGCCAAACAGGTAGGAGGAGGAGGAAGGGGAGACTCCATTTCTGAGCCTGGAAAGAATGCCTAGAGAAGTGTATAAGTCAGGATAGGATAGCCTTATGTTGCTGTAACAAACAACCCCTAATTCTCAGTAGCTTAAAACAACAAGTGTTACTTTCTTGCTCTCACAAAACCTGTTAAGAGTGTGACTCCCAGGGCAGAGGTCCCACATTCCCTGTGACTCAGTGATCCGGACTATATTGATCTTGTGACGCCAGCATCTCAGTACGAGGGCTCCTGACTGCCGGGGCAGAGGGAGCAAAAGAGAAACATGCTTACCTACACGGGGTCTTCCACACTTTCACCTGGAAATAAGGCGCACCTGCCCTGTTAGCAAAGGTACTGGGGAATTTGGGAGAACAGGAGGGAATGCTTGGTGAATACCACTCTCTGTGCCACAGGTGATAAACCATTTTGCAAAGTCAATCACGGCCGGGCCAAATGGAAAAAGAAGACAGCCCCCACAAAGAACATGTAATAATGGTCCCCCCAAGCATTCTTCTTAAACTGCCTTGTGTTATATGTTTTCTCCCCTGTGCTTTGCTGAACTGGACTCTTTGGGCTGAGAAGAGACTGAGGAAACTTAATTTCCTCAGCTGTAAAATGGGGGTAACAATGCCGGTTTAACAGGGTTACTATATAGATATAAGACCTTATGTATTTGTAAACTGCACCTTGCCAGCACACACATACGGACCAGTGGAAATACTCACCACAGCCATTTGGCCAACATTTCAGAATGTTGGGGCAGGGATGTCCCGGTTCAATGACTACAACTGTAGCCACTAGAGCAGTCACCACATGGTGAAACCCATCCAGTTCTATCCCATGTGCAGCTGGGAGCTTTGGAAACATGCTTCTTTAATGCATTTTCATCTTCACATTTGCTTTAACTTCTTTAACTTGTGCACAAGTCCTTACCGAGTTTCAGAAGTTCTGGGTTCCAACTATTTTAGCCCAACAGCAGACTACCTAGACTAGTGGCTAGAATTTTGTTGCTGTTGTTGTTGTTGTTGTGAATTCTGGCTATCCCCCAGGATGTTTTACAACTGGGATTCCCAAGCAGGTTCTTAAACTTGCACTTAGTTGATTAATCCTGTTAGTTTTCTCACATGCAAAAGCTAATTCTGATGGATATAGGAGAGGGACATGGGGCCAAGCTATTTTTCCCATGATGTAATGCTGGTTTTCTTGTTTCTTGGTTAATCTTGTATTGCAAATTGTTCTTCCTAAAAGCATCTTTGACAGCCTATCATCTCCAGGTTATTAGAAATTATCAGCTACAAACAAAACCATGTTGAAACTTGACAGAATGAAAGAGATGAAGGATAAAATGGTTGCAAACCACATATCTGATAAGGGATTAATATCCAGAATATATAAAGAACTCCTACAACTCAATAACAAAAAGACAAACAACCCAATTTTAAAATAGGCGAAGGACTTGAACAGACATTTTTCCAAAGAGGATATGCAAATGGCCAATAAGCACATGTTGTTGAACATGATAAGCCATTTGGGAAATGCAAATCAAAACTGCAATGAAAATAAAAACACAATGAGATAACACTTACCCACTTAAAAAATGGAAAATAAGTTTTGGAAAGGATGAAGAGAAATTGGCACTCTAGAGCATTGTTGGTGGGAATGTAAAATGGTGCAGCCTCTGTGGAAAATAGTATGCCAGGTCCTCAAAAAATTAAATATAGAGTAACCATATGACCTGGCAATTCCACTTATAGGTATATACCCAAAGAGAGAGAAAACAGTGACGCAAAGAGATACTTGTACACTAGTATTCACAGAGGCATCATTCGCAAGAGGCAAAAGATGGAAATAACTCAAGTGTCCATTAGCAAATGAAGAGATAAGCAAAATGTGGTATGTACACACATTGGAATATTAATCTGCCCGTCAGAAGGAATGAAGTTCTGAGACAGCCTGCAACAAGGATGAAACTTGAACGCATTTTGCTAAGTGAAATAAGCGAGGCCCATAAGGATAAATATTATATAATGTCACTTATATAAGGTACCCAGAAATAACAAATTCAGAGACAGAAAGTAGTAGATTAGAGGTTACCAGGGGACAGGGGTAGGGAGGTAGAGGGACTTATTGCGTGGTGGGTATAGAGCATTTGCAAATAAAAATTGATCTTAAAATTTAAAAAAAAACAGAAATACAGAAGGAGATGCATCTATTTGTGCACAGAAAATGCTGAAATACACCATCTGAGTGGGACTGTGTGTGAGCATTGTGGGCATCTCTAGATTGGTCCCAAAAATAAAAATAAAAAAAAGAAGAGATGAGGTGGCCCCTTTTCTCTCTGGGTTCACATGGAGACTGCAAGGCATAGTGAAAAAGTCTTGGCTTTCAACTTGGGGTCATTTATTAGTTCTGCCATTTGTTAATTTGACCTTGGTCGCACAGCATCCTCTTGCCAGGTGTCTGCTGGCACAAGAGAAGGGCAATGCTGGGAAGATTCCTCACGATGACATGCCAAGGACCTAGTACTGTGGCTTGGTGTGGACCGGGTGCTTAGAGAAGTCTAGCTCTCCTACTCAAACCTAAAGTGACGCACTCATCACTGGGCGTCCAAAGGGCAATAGGGTTGTGCCCCATAAGTGTTTGGTTCGGGGCATGTGTATGAATGGTCTCCCCTTTATAACTCTCTTTCGGTAAAATAGAGTCATTTCCAGAAAGGAGCTCATAAGACTCTCCCTGTGGCTTGAGCTGTAACCCCCAGAAGCAGCCTACAAAACATCCCTCCAATGGCCCTTCCCACGGCTGCCTCCTCCAGCATCATGGTAAGTGACCCTGGCAGCAGGATTGGAATTATTGCTGAAGCCATCGGCCCATTCTCAGACTATACTGTCCCTTGCCTGATTCAGTTTTCTTAACCAGTCCATTGGCTTTCTCAACCAAATTACAAAATCCCAACCATAAAATAATTAGAAATGCTAATTTGTCACTGAAAACCCGGCCAGCAGAGCCTATATTTTGTGAGCAGTTTTAATATTATACTTTTGTGCTTTCCTAAACTAATTTAGCCTACTAATTTTCTATAATTACCCGAATGCTCTTAGCTTCCGCTGGTCAGATGAGTTCTGAGACACTTATATAACCAGCATTAAAAAGATGCATTTAGCAGCTCGGATTGTTAAAGTAACAAAGCCTATAGAATCCGGAGGTTATTGTATTCTCCCAAAAGTACTTAAATAATAGCCTAAAATCTGAAGAATTACTTTAATACTTCAATAAAAATAACCCAATTCAAAACATTTTCAAGGAAACAGAGTTCTTTGCTCTAGGCTACCGAGTAATGGCTGAGAGAAAGTATATAGCTTGTCACTTCTGATTAGAGAACTGTGCCTCTGTGCTTTGAATGAGGGGCATGTCTGGTAATAGGAAGTGCAGATATTAAAGTTAATAAAATAATGTGGAATACGATATCTATGAAACTTGACCAAGTATAGGACAGAATATAACATACATTACCCTGTTCAGTCAACTCCTGTGGCCCGGCGTCTAACGACAAGCTTAATTTCTGTTTCCAATGAGAGAACAGCTAAAAATACAATTTCCAGATTAGACAAATATTTTATCCGACTCCCTAACAAATGTAACCAAGAATGGCTGACATGTCTACACAGATGCCCAGCGACCATGAGAGGAAATTATAGGATTGCAAACTGCTCAGCCTGAAAAGTCCATGAAACCCCATCATCTCTGAGGTCATTGTAAATAATTAGTTGCAAACACGGCGATGTCGGGGCGTCACGACTGAGAAAGGACAAGGGCGGATCCATTTCTCTCCTGTTCTGAGAGGCTCTCCGCTCTCCCCGGCACAACGAGGCCTCCCCAAACAACTGGGCACCAAGGCCTCTGCATGCCCATTATTGCATCTTTCATCTAAAATCCCAAAGCCAACAATAATGGTTTTGTTTTTCGATACATTAACCTTCAACTTGCGTTTTCACTATTAAATAACCAGCTAGAGAACCTCCCAGAATTTTTTTTCCCAGTCACCTACGAGAAACCACACGGTACCCATGATGTGACCCTCTTAAGGGACTTAAAAGCAATTCAATGAGCTAATCTCAGTAAACCTAGAATTAAAGTTCTTGTTTCCATATTTCACTTTCAAAATATTTAGAACTTTGACAGATATGACATTATGTTTTCATTAAAACAGCTGATTTCAAAACGCTGCACTGTGCAGAAACGCCATAAACAGTTTATGATGAACTGCCACGCTCTTAATTAAAACAATAAATCCAGCACACAATATTTGCGCAGCCTCCGGTCTGACCTTTGCCTCCTGCTATCCACCACCAAGCCGCCGCCGCGTTCCGAACGCCAGACGTGGAAGGTTTTAAAACATGATCTGAAAGGCACTAAAGATAAAATAAGAGAAAACGTACGATTAGTCTTCGCAGTTATGATTAATTCAGTTCATATTTTACAATCTGGTTATGGAGTAAAACTGCAGACTTTACATCAAGTATTTGCCACTCACTATACCTAATGTATAAAAATGCTTGATATTTTAGAAAATGGCACCCAGCTAATTCGCCACAACCGCATGAAGGACAGGAATTGAAATAATAAAAACAGAGAGTGATTAGCTATCCATCTGAAGCAACGAACAGAGCTCACTCAGTGGATGGTCAGACTCAGACAGTAAATATGTCGATTGCAGCCCAGCCTTGCCATGCCACTCTTTTCTCTGTGCTACTAGATTCAGACTAAAATATTCCCTTAAATCTCTGCATCTGCTCCTGGAGCAGACAGCAAGGGCGTTAATTACCAAGCAGTAATGACAGTAAATTTGTTGTACTGGCCCGGAGTCACCAAGCTAATCTCCAGCCCTGCCAGCTCTGGTGGCAGAAACTATTTTGAATCAGGTCTGACATGCACCCCAGGGAAGGCAGTGGGGTGGTTGGGTTGGGAGAGCCCATTCTGCAGCCTCCCTGCCCCCAGTGGATGGACTGACAGACAGCTGGCCCACTAGGCTCCCAAGGAAAATACCAGCTGTTGGTTGGGGGAGCAGAGACTCCAGCAGGGAGAGAAAAGAGCATCGGGTTCCTTTGGGGGTGTGGGAACGAATCCTTAGGCACTCCCCACATCACACCTGACACAAGCATGTGTCTCAGCCCCAGTTCCCTGTTTTTCCACTCCTGCATCACCACCCACTGCACAAACCTATGGCAAATGCATGCACACAGCACCCAGAAACACACAGAGCTGGGTACAGCAAAGCTTCTGAGGCTGGGGGACTGGCAGGGGACAATGGGCGGTCCTTATCAGAGCCTCAGGTGGGGCCCACCAGGACTCCAGAGAGTTGGAGGAGCACCAAGCAGAGCTGGCCACAGGAAGCCATGCAGGCTCTCAATCCAAGACCTCGGTCGGTTCCGCCCACACTGGGAGGGGTGGGGTGCCAGGCAGGCAGCTTCCTGCTGTGAGGGCAAGACCCCCACCTCGGCCTAGCTGGTTCTGGCTCTCACTCACCTGCACAGCCTCATCTTGCCTGCCCACATTCTTCCCTCAGGGCCCCTCCCTGCCCATGCAGCATTGTAGACTCACAGCCCTCGCTTGCACCCAAGCCCTGGAGAGACCACTGCTGCTCACACCTGCCCATGGGGCCTTGGAAGGGGGCCTCCAGGGAGGAAGGCCAGGCTGAGCTTCCAGAGGCTTCTTTCCACCTGGCTCTAAGGCATGCCTCAGCCCTTGTCTGGCCAGGTGGACTTCCCAGAATTCTCTTCTGGGTTACCTGGCAGGGGAATGGCCCTGCAGGAAGGCTGGACTCTGGGAGTCCCTGGACACCACCCAGGGCTCTAGGCTTCCTATGCCCACCTGATCCTGCCCCAGGCCCAGCATGGCCCCCTGCACAAGCCATCACTCAGGGTCCCTGCCCTTGGGTCATCCATCAGAGTTGGGGTGAGGCCCATCAACCTCCTGCTCTTCACAAAGGAGGAGACCCCAACAGGAGTCAAACTCTCTGCCCCCTCCAGCTGCCCCCACCCCAGACACCCCAGCAGGGAGGATCAGCCCCAGCGAATGAGCACCTGCAGTCCCCTCCACCAGCACCATGCAGCTTCCAGCTGTGCGACCCACCTTGGAAGACACAGGTCACACTCCATGTGATCTTGTGGACACATCTGTTCCCCACCACCATCTTGGAAATATCACCATTTTTTCAGATGAGAAAACTGAGGCCCAGAGGAGTGGCATATCTGTCCCGCGGCCACCCCGACAGTGAGTGGTGCCACATCTGCTGCCTCTGGAGCCAACAATCCCTCAGGTAACCACCCCGTGCCACCAGCTTCCCAAACCAAGGCCCGTTGATATATTCTCAGGGTCAACAGCTTCTTGATGATTTTTCACATCAGTGAAAAGCCGTCTAAAGAACATAAAGAATAAAAACATGTTCTAGATCATCTAGGGAACCAACTTCCATGTGATTTCCATGCCACGCTTGGGTTATCCATTGTGTGGGTGACAAAGCCCAGCCTTCTAGGCATCGGGCTAAACAGGGGCAGCATTCACATGCAATGGATGCACTGGGGCTGAGGAAAGTCCAGCTGGAATGATAGAATTCTGTTCACAGAGGTATGAGCTCTGAATTACTCCAGCCTTGGAGTGGGAAGAGGGGCCATGTACCCTAAAAGACTGACCAAGGAGTCATCAGAAGAATGCAGAGGATAGCATATAACATGCCTATGCTTTTTCCATTGTCGCCTCCCAGTCCATACAAAGCCACCAAGGTAACACTTGGAATCTTTCCTCTGTGGTCTCCCTCCCTCTTCTCTCCTAGATTTTCCTGGTCTCTTTCCATCCCTGTGCCATCCCTCAGGATTTCCGCAGGGTCAGATCTTTCAGATTTTTGTATTACATTGAGATTTTAGATACCTCAGATTCTTCATACTGGACAAAGGCCTTTTCTTGCTAATCTTGACAGCTCTGAGAGCATACCTTTCACATGGAATGTCAATAATCTCTTCTTTATTGGTTCTTCAGCAGGAAAGGAGTGAGGTAAGGAAAGAAGGGGGCAAGGGGAGAAGAAATCCCTGTCCTGTCCAAACAGAAGAAAAGTAGTGAGAGGACTGAGTCAGCACCATCTCCCCCACCACCCCCAAAATTGTCATCTTACCACTCTGGAAAGAACCTGGGCCATATTTGCAGTTTCAGATTCCTATTGTAAGTAGTGATTTCGTCTCAGCAAACCAACATCATCCTTTCCATTATATTAATGTTATTTTAAATTTTATTGGTTTTATAGTTTTGTTTGTATTTAATTTGTAAATGTGGCTTGGGTTTATGGTTGTATAAAAGCTATAAGCATAAGGATTTTAAATCCACTTTTGTAAGACCTGTCGTCAGGAATATTACTATCTTCTCCGTTGAGTGGTTTGAGGACTAAATGAAATAATGCAAGGAAAGTGCTTAGCACAGTGCCAGGCACGTGGGAAGACCTCAATAAATGTCATTAAATTCTATCATTTCGTATTTTAAAATATGACTGCAAAAATAATTGAAGTTATTATTGAAGGTCTGCAATATCTTTTTTTTCATAATTGACATCAATCAGCCTTGAGGAATATGGGGCTGAGCCACTGGGTCTCCAGGAAGTCCCAAGAGGGAACAAGCCTGTTCCGTCGTGAGCACCCACTACACGCTGGGAGGAGTGTGATGCAAAGAAAGGGTGTAGAAAGTGCAAGAGGGTGGAAAAAGAAGTGAAGAGCCAGGAGAGGGCATGGGAAGGGCATTAGGAGCAGGAGACAAAACTTTCTCACCTCCTCTCCATTCTATTGCCTGGGCACAACTGAAACCCCATCCTCTGGGAACCAGTTGAACCTTCTTATTCAAAACCAGAGTTACATATGAAACTCTCTCAGCCAAGCCACGTCGTTGGGAAATCACCTCTCCTGGAACACCTCGGGGGGTTCTCATCTCCAGCCTGTCCACTTGCTGAGAATTCTACCTGCCCCCCACACTCCCACCCATCTGATGAAGTTCCACCCATCCACCCAGGCCCTCATCAGAAGCAGAGCACAGTTAGGGGTGGGCTTAGAGCTGGTACGAAAATATCCCCAAGGTGAGAGCACAGTTGTGGATTAATATCACCCTTTCTCTCCTTCCCCTTCCTAGTGAACAAGACAGACTGCCAGGCTGGAGGACCTGTACCCGGGAATGTAGAATCTGGCTTCATAAAGGGCTTAAGAAGTTCAACAACGAACCTGACTTGCACATCCTTTGAATGAATGGAAGGGAGGATAAAGGGAGGGAAAGACAGAGGGACGGGGGGAAACAGAAAACTGGCAGATCCCCAAGGGCTGTCTAAGCTCATATCACTTTTTTTCTGACTCTCCCTCTTCCACCCTCTCCTACCAGAGGAATCTTTGATTGGGGGATGGAGGAGATAATCTGTCAAGGAAGGCTTTTCTTACCATGATTTCTTCTAAGTCTTCTGTTTATGCTTTTGAAACCCAAAAGTCAAGAACTGATTTCTCTTTCTCTGTGTTCTGCTGTGCCAGCCCTTCCATGAGGCAAAACCTGCCCGGTGGGAAGGGAAATACTGTATACAGGAGCTTCGGTCATCTCCCAGATGCCAGGCGCCCCTCAGGCTTGCCCAGCAGAGCCCTGTTTTGTCCCCCTGGGTCTGCCTTCAGTGGCAGTGTCTACAGGAGGGGACCTGGAGGGCCACCACCGTGCATCTGCTCCAGGCTGAGCACTTCATGGTGGACATCTCACTGTGGTGGGGCCCCCTGGGTGGGTGTGGAGTGACGCAGGGGGCTGGCTCTTGAGTGGATATGAATTCATGCAGGGTGGCCGCCCAGGCTCTGGAGCCCAGGAGCAGGCTGCCAAGCCCCCACCACTGCCCCTCCATCGAGGCAGTCCCTGCCAGCTGCTCCCAGCTCTCCAGCTGCTCCCAGACCTCTGCAGGGTGGGAGGGCCAGAGGCACAGGCCAGGAGAGTGGGAGCCCCAGGAGCTCAGTTCAGCTTTAAAAGAGGACAAATGGACCACATCACTTCCCAAAACAACCTTCCAGGAACACTCCCAAACGGGGCCATAAAAGAACTTTTACAGGGGATTTTATCTCCGTGAGTGTCTGTTGAGTTTTACACCCCTTCAGGGTATCTGTCGGCTCTGGGCAGAGTGGGAAAAGGCCTTCCATTAAATGCAGGAAGGAAGGAACAGCCAGAAATGTCTTGGGCTCTTCGCCCTCTGGTATGAGGTCATTTTAAAACCCCAAGCTCATGCCTCAGCTCCCACCTGAGAGCAGCCAGCTGACTACAGGACAGCGCCCTCTGGTGGCTGATGGCGGTTCCGAGTCCAGGCTGAAGCCCCGCTGGCCGGCCAAGGCCTCGCTGGGTATGTGGGGCCCCTGGGAGCCACCAGGTAAAGGATGATGAGTGGCGGCTGGCCATCCAGACAGGGCATGCCCAGGTATCCAAGTGTGTGTGGGCATGCAATCCACACAGACACATGTGCCCACTCACCCACGCACAGTAGTGCATGCACACATGCGCACACACACACACACACAGGCATGCTCACAGTCAGCCTCTGGGGCACAAGGTCACCCCCTGGGGCCCAGCCCTCTGGAATGGGGGAACAGGGAGCACAGAAATCCTAGCTTCCTCGGATGACCTCCTCCCCACCTCCAAGCCTGGTGGCTGAGGTCCACCAGTGCACCCTCCCTTCACTCTGCCGCCTCTGCTGCCTGCCCATCATGGCACTGACAGGCCGCCACTTTCAGAAAAAGTGCTCAAAAGGAGGCATGGCCACTCCCAGTTCCTCCGGGCACAGCCCAGGATATGGACCAGCCCTCCCGAAACGCAGGCCACTTGTTTTCCATGAGGCTGGGTGTGGGAAACAGGTGAGCAGGTGAGGTGGGCAATTCAGAACCCAGTTCACGCTCTTTCCTCGATAACTCAAGGCCATCCATGCCTCACGGCTCAGCAGGGAGGCCTCCACTGGGCTCCAGGGCAGAGGGGAGAGGCCCCAGGACTCCCCACATCTCATCACTACTGCCGCCAGGAATCCGCCATCAGAGGGTCAGCCAAAGTGTGGGCTCCAAGGTCCCAGGTACAGGAGGCAAGGTGAGGCGTGAAGAGGCAGAGCTGGGCTGGGTCAGGCTAGGCCTGCGGGCTTCCGGGCCACCGCCTGTGAGGGCAGCTGTAGCCACGTTAGCAGTAACACGTGCTTGGGAGTCCTTTGCCAGCTCCAGCGTTACTAGCTAACTGAATCTCAGCCTCAGTTTTCCTCATCTGTACAATGGGAGATCATCACAGAACTTGCTTCACAGGCCTCATGTAAGATAAACAGTGCACCTCACGGAACGCTCTGAGTGCCACGATGAGGCTCTAAATGAGAACCTTCGCTGTTGCCATCACCATCGCAGATACTTTCTTATCAGCACCAGCTACCCTGCCTGATATAAACAATAACCCAGACACCCACAAAGGGTCCAAAGCTTTCCAACAGTCCATAGTGTTCCACCAACTGTGGGGAAAGGGGGCAGAGCATTGGCCTAGGATGGCACCTACCTCACCCCCACCCCCACCATGGCTGGCCGCCATCTGTCTGAGTCTTACCGGTTCTTTCTCTAGTTCCCAGGCCCTTGCTGTCGAGCTTCACCGTCAGATCACCGTGGAGGAGGCCGAGGTTGCCAGAGCTGAGCTGGATGAAGCACTCCATGGCGGCCAGGAAGGACAATGGTGTCCCCGAGCCCATTTCCATCTCGAGACGTGAACATTCTCCAGAGACATCCTTCACTCCGCCATGCGGGCAACTCCCTGCCAGAACAGCGCCCGCTTCCACGGCTCCCCAAGCCCTTCATCCAGAGCGCCCGGCAAGCACAGGTTGTAACTTTAAAAGCATGAAAATCAGGAAACAGAACGTTGCTAATTCTCCCGGCAGCATTAACTCATTCGCTTGCACATATGGGGTATTTGGATCCCAGTAGGTCTTCTATATATATAACTTATTATACAGTAGGTGCAACTTGGGAGAATTAATGTTGCTATAGGAACATTCAGATCAAGGCTGGCTTCCAGAGGGAAGAGAGGAAAAGAAGTTTTTCCTCCTCAGCGTACTTCTCTGTTTTGAGTTTCAAAGAGGAAGAAGGAGTGTGATCGAGTCGAATGAGGCAAGGAGGGGGCTTCCCCTGGTGGTTTGGGGAAGGTGGCAATTCCTGAAAGCAGCTTCCTGGGGAGGAGGTAGGGGGATCTCAGAGTCCGAGCCGGATGCCCACATGGCTCAGAGGGCTGGAGAGAGACCTGGGGGGCAAACCTCTGCCCTGGCCAGGAGCCAGGATCCAGATGCCAAAGATGGACAGATCCCAAGATCCTCCCCCTGAGGAGAGGCTGGATGATGACATCTCCGGAAGATGACACGCTCACCTCCCCAATGCCATGGGCCTGTGTCTTATTCCTAACCTTCCATCCTTCCCAAAGAAAAGGGAAACCAAGGGTGAGCTCAGTGACCTACAGTTCATTCCTGGCTAGACACACTGGGTAGGGGGGCACCTCTGGCTGAAGGAATTGAGCAGGAAACACGTTGGAAGGGAGCTTCAACTGCAGTACATGTTGGGAGCTACCCTGTTGGGAGCAGTGGCTTTGTATCCATCCTGTGACATAAAGACAGTTGTTATCAACTAAGCATTTGGCTCACGCAATTAGAGCCTTTCCTGATTAGCACATCTGGAAGTGCACTGAATCCCCCAAGTGCTCTGGAATGCCTCAGCCTACTGTCTCCTTTGGGGATAGGCAGGGGTCCTGAGTTTCGCTCTCTGCTCCCTTTCCTACCATATCCAGGGGTCTCAGCAGACCACAGCTGGTGAGGTGGCCACAACCTCATGGCAAGGACAGCCCCACAACGCCCAGGACACACCCCCTGGGTTGACATAATCATCCAGACAGACGTGTTCGCTCCGCTTGGCTGGCAGTGGGCTGGGCACACAGACACGGCTCTCAACGGGTCTGGTGAAGGAATGGATGTTGAGCCCATGAAGGAAAGAGGAAAGAAGAAAGGTCAGGGTTCTTAACTCCGTTTTTCCAGCCCAATGTTCACCGGGAGCCCACTTTGTGCCAGGCACTGCATTACGCCCAGGGGATGCGTAGACAAATAAGACATTACCTCCGCCCTCGAGATGCTCACAGTCTACCTGCAGGGGGGTGGGGGGGGCCCTACGAGTAACCAAGGGCTGCATCTTCCCTCTGGTCTCCCCAGGAACTAAGCCTAGGCAGATCCAGAACAGGCACCCCATAAATGCCTGTGGAAGGGGAGCGGGTGTAGCTTATTTGGTTGAGTGCTTGCCTCCCATGTATGAGGTCCCAGGTTCAATCCCCAGTACCTCCTTTAAAAAAAAATGCCTATGGAATGAAAGCTGAGATGGCAGAGTGACAGGGACCTGGGCACAGAGAAGTGTCAAGTGTCAAAGGGACACAGAATGGGGGGGTGGTAATAACACATAAGGAAGCATTGTCCCGCAGGCCATGGCCAGTGCTACCACCCAGCTGGCAAAAGGAAACTCTCCAAGGCCACCCAGCGAGGAAGCCCCCCTGTCCATTAGGTATTTCAGACACGAGCCAGAGCCTGTGACAGGGAAAGGGGCTGCCGCTACCTAGAGCTGCTGTTTTCGTTTGAAGCCATGTCTACTTTTTAAAAATATTTAATAGTAAAGTGGAATATCTAGATGCTTCCGATCCACTCCGCTTGGAGCTGTGTGCTGGACATGCTAACTGCTGGGCTGGGCTGAGTCCTGGATATGGTGAGGGAACAGAATGCATCTCCCTCTTCGAGGCAGGCAGGCTACACGGGTATTTGTTTTCTTCTCTCTCCTGCCCTCTCAGATCTTCCACAGTTAAAATAAAGGTGGATTTGCAGCATCCTTGAATCAACAATTGACCAAATTTCACGACAGACCAGCAAGGGAGAAGATGAGTCAAACATACACCCCAGACATTGCTTATTCTAGGACAGGGGGCGGGGCAGGTGGTGCCGGGTTATCCGTCCATTTAATGGTCAAAGGCCCAATAGACCTCCAGGCATCAAGAGAAGGAGCCTCCTCCAGGACGCCCAGGTCCCTCCACATTGTCACTCTGCTCTTTGTCGAAAATCCTTGTCTTTGTTCCTTGAGCTCACTTTAACTCAGACGCGGCGTTGTTAATTCTGTCTGCTGCGTGATTCTGAAATTAAGCAGTTTGTGTGCTGACAGCTGGTGTTACAACTGGCCTCTTCCCTTCCGCCCCCGCAGAGAGCCAACGCAGTGGGAGCCCAGCCTCGGAGGAGCTCACACACACTCCCAGGCCATCTCCTTCCCAGAGGAGCCAGGCGTGTGGTGGGGGAGAAGGAGAGAACTCCCTCTCACAACCCTGGGCACATCCCAGGGCAGGACAGGAAGCCCCCATAGTAAAGCATTGCCTCCACTTTCCAACAAACCTGCCAGGGACGCAGTCCAGGCCCCAAACACCGTCATGGACCTCACAGGCCACAGGCCCGGGCTAAGTGCCAAGACCTCTACAGAGCAGGCATCCAGTGCATGCATGTCCCACGCACGACAGAAACGAGAATTCTGGGCACGCGGCATGCTTTAAAAGCCCTTTCTGCTCTTTTCTCTTGTCATGTTGTCTCACCACAACCCTAAGGATGCTATTAGCCTGGAAATCCCAGATGGGTGAGGGTAAGCATTTTCTAGGAATTGGGCATTTCCAGAACTTGGCTTAGACCAATGTGTAAGAAATGGTTCCTAAAAATAGAATCAAATTTGGGGAGCATGATCCCACAAAGACCCAATAATCATGTGGACTTCCAAGCCTCATCCAAGCCAATTGTTGAACACAGCCAATCACCACCACCACCCCAATTTTTAAGTTCCCCCACCTACACGTGTAAAGAAGTTTCTAGCATTAGAGAGTGAATAACACAAGAGGTCCAATCCCTGGTGCCCACTAAACCGCAGGCCTCTGGCAATCCTTGGTGTTGCCTAACATTGACATATCTGATGGTGCCATCGTTATTGCTTTTTCTTTTCCTTTCGCATTTGTACCTTCTTCATAATTCAGGTCATTTATGAAATGAGGCACATTTTGCAAATCCTATACATAAAGTTAAAAATTAATTTTTTTAAGTAATGGTTATTTCAGGTTTAAGGATCTGTAAATAAGTCAACTAATCTAAGTAGCTAACTTCTTGTTCATACAAATGCATAGTAGGTATTTTTGCATAACAAAGACCATGACATTATTCTGTGCAAAGTTCAATAAACTGTTTACAAGGCCCTTCATACAATGAAAACCACTGGCTCCCGCTGCTTTCGGGATAAAGTACCAGTGCCCACCAAGGTGTCCAGGATCTCCCTGTATGGTCTGCAATCCCGCCAGCCATGCCTTCCCAGCTCAGTGGTTGAGTGCCTGCTTCCCATGCACAGTGTCCTGGGTTCAATACCCAGTACCTCCTAAAAAAAAAAAAAAAAGTGGATGGAATTCCTCATACCAAAGCCAGATAAAGATACCACAAGAAAAGTAAATTACAAACCAAAATCTTATGAATATAGATGCAAAAATCCTAATCAAAATATCAGCAAATTGAATCCAACAGCACATTAAAAGAATTATACACTATGAAAAAGTGGGATTTATCCTAGGTCTACAAGGGTGGTTCCACATAAGAAAAAAAAGTAATGTCATAAAACATACTAACAGCAAAACACATGATCACCTCAATTGATGCAGAAAAAGCGTTTGACAAAATTTAACCCCCCTTCTTGATGAAAAAAAAAAAAAAAAACAGAAAAGTAAGAATAAAAGGAAATTCCCTCAACATGATAAAGGGCATATATGAAAAAACCCAAGTTAACATCATACTCATTTGTGAAACACTGAAAGCTTTCCCTCTAAAATCAGGAACAAGATGAGGATGCCCAGTGTCACCACTGTTACACAACATTGTACCAGAACTTCTAGCCAGAGCAATTATATAAGAAAAAGAAATAAAAGGCATCCACATTGGAAAGGAAGAAGTAAAACTTTCCCAGTTTGCAGATGGCATGATCCTATATGCATAAAATCCTTAAAAATCCACAACAAAACTCCTAGACCTAGTAAATGAATTCAGCAAAGCATCAGGGTACAAGATCAACACGCAAAAATCAGTAGTGTTTCTCTATACAAGCAATGAACAATTGGAAGATGAAATTAAGAAAAAAATCTATTTACAATAGCAACTAAAATAATCAAATATCTAGGAATAAATTTAACCATGGATGTAAAGGACTTGTACACAGAAAACTAAAAGCATTGCTAAGAGAAACCAAAGAAGACCTAAATAAATGGAAGGGCATTCTGTGTACATGGATTAGAAGACCAAGTTTGTTAAGATGTCAATTCTACCCAAAACAATTTACAGATCCAACAAAATCCCAATCAAAATTCCAACAACCTTCTTTGCAGAAATCGAAAAGTCAATCATCAAATTCATAGGAAGGGTAAGGGGCCCCAAATAATCAAAGCCATCTTGAAAACGAAGAACTAAGTTGGAGGACTCATGCTTCCCAATCTTAAAACTTATTACAAAGCCACAGTAATCAAAACAGCATGGTACAGACACAAGGACTGGCATATGGACCAATGAAACAGAGGAAGCATCTTCAGAACTTTTGTAAGCAGTGGTTTCTTTGTACCCAAAGCACAGGCAACAACAAAAGGGATAAACGGGGCCTCATCGAAATTTAAAACTTTTGTGCCTCAAAGCACATTACTATGAAAGTAAAACAACAACTTACACAACGGGAGAAAATACCTGGAAACCACATATCTAATAAGGGTTTAGTATCCAGAATACATAAAGAAATCTTTCAAGTTAACCACAAAAAGTCAAACAATCCAATTAAAAAGTGGGCAAAAGACTTGAATAGACATTTCTCCAAATAAGATATACAAATGGCCAAAAAGCACAGGAAAAGATGTTCAACATTATTAGCCATTAGAGAAATACAAATCAAAACCACAATGAAATACCATTCTTTACCTACTAGAATGGCTATTAATAAAAAGTGGAAAATTACAAGTGTTAGGATGTAGAGAAACCGGATCACTCATTCACTTCTGGAGGGAATGTAAAATTCTGCAGCTGCTGAGGAAAACAGTTTGGCAGTTTCTCAGAAATTTAAGTATAGAATTACCATAGGACCCAGCAATCCCACTTCTAAGTATATACCCAAAAGAATTGAAAGCAGGGACTGGAATAGATATTTGCACACCAACGATTTTTAAAATATGGTGTATACACACAGTGGAATATTATTCAGCCATTAAAAAATAATGTTTTGATACATGTGACAACATGGAAGACATCATGTCAAGTGTAATGTCAGGCACAAAAAGACAAACATTGTATGATCTCAATGATATGAAACAACTAGATAAACAAGCTCATAGAGTCAGAATCCAGAATATAGGTTACCAAGGGATGGGGTGGGTAGGGAATAGGGAGTTAAGGCTTAGAACATATAGGGTTCCTATTTAGGAAGATGGAAATATTTTGGTAATGGATGGTTGTGATAGTAGCACATAATTATGAATATAATTAACAGCGCTTAATTATATATTTGAATGTAGTTAAAAGAGAATGCTAAGTTGTATATATGGTAGTAGAATAAAATTTTTTTTAAAGCCATGTAACTGCTTAACACAAGCAGTGAACCCTAAATTAAACCCTGGACTATAGTTAATAATGCAATTATAAAAATGTGCTTTCATCAATTGCCACAAATCTGCCATACCAATGTTAATAATAGGGGGGTATATGAAAATCCTGTATTTTATACACAGTTGTTCTGTCAATCCACAACTTTGCGAATTTAAAAAAAAATTGGAGGGGGGGAGCGGATGTGGCTCAAGCAGTTGAGTGCCCACCTCCCATATGGGAGGTTCCGAGTTCAGTTCCAGGTGCCCCCTAAAGAAAGACAAGCAAACAACAAGCAAAAACAACAAACAAAATAACGAGCAAACAGACAACAGAGCCATTCAAGGGAGCCGATGTGGCTCAGTGGTTGAGTGCCGGCCTCCCGCATACAAGGTCCCAGGTTCAATCCCCGGGCCTGGTACCTCAGAAAAGGAAAAAAAAAAAAAAAAAAAAA
>JAQZBX010013391.1:0-39923 GCA_029593785.1 Cabassous unicinctus | reverse complement strand
TTGCAATGGACTTTGATGAGAAAAGAAACTTATGCTTTATGGCCTGGTGGCTGTGGACTTCTACCCAAAATACTCTTTATAAAGGCCAACCAATCTCTAGTATATTGCACTAGCGCCCCTTGGCTGATTAATACAGTATTTTTCGTGTTTTTCTATAAATTTATGTGCTTTAAAAAGATATACATTTTTGAGTTAAATACTTGTTTTTTTTAAGAATTTTAATTTTAAAAAGTTGCAAAGGTAAGACTTGACCATCCATTCAAATTTTGTGAAATCCCATAAATATTTTTCACTTAGCTTGCTAATACTTCCTTTTAAAATTGCCTCTACATAATCTGGAAATCACAGTTTTAATTTTCTCTACTTTTCAAATTACATTTAAAAAAGTATGTTTTCTTCATTTCCTATATTTGATTAATTTTATTTAAACAAGAAATAGTATTATGTATATTTTTCTCTTCAGGGATCTTTATTCTTTTAATGTATATAAAAATTTCTTTGTAGTATTATAATGTTCCTTTTCTTAAATTATTTTTGAAATACTAAAATAAAGTTCAAGCTTTTTCAGGATTAAACATTTGATGAATTTTCACTAGTTCATTACTTTCTCAATTTATTCAAATGATTAAAATGTGCATTATTTTCTTTACATTCTGAATTTACCTAAAAGTTTAACTCATATACAGTATTCATGTAAATTACTGTAGCCATATTTAATTTTGCTCTGATCTCTAAATCTCTAGAATTTGCAGTTATTGCAATTCCCCTTGTTTTGCTTGCAGTTAGCTTTTTCTTTATTAAGGATTTCTTTTATAATAATATACATTTTTTTTTCCTTAGGAGGTACTGGGGATTGAACCCTGGACCTTGTAAATGGGAAGCAGGTGCTCAAACCACTGAGCTGTATGCTTTCCTCAATAATATAATTTTAAATTAATTTCTCACCTTGTCTATGCATTGCTTCCTTTCTTATATTTATACAGCCTTTATATTTTCTGGTCTTTTTTATGAACTTTCTGGCCTTACTTCCTATTATGTACATTTCTATAATTTAGAAAAATTATCCTGTTGATTTGTGATGGCAACGATGGTCAACACATTCTCTAATTTTTCAGAGAATAGTAATTTCAGAAATTGCTTATGTTTTAATTAAATTCAAACTAACTTGACCTCTTATATTGTATTCTAGGAAATATTTATGATGCTCTTAATTAAATGTAATATAACCACTGGGCACAGTGAGCACAATAGATTATTTACATTTCCCTCTATTTTCTCTATTCATGCTAGTGTTTATCATGTATAATGTATGGTGTGGTCTGATGTATTTTTAAGACAAAATCCTTTTGTTCATGGTTTTATGTCAAAATTCTGTATATTATAAAGTTTGACTACTTAATAATGATTTTAAAAGAATAGGGCATAAAAAATATGTAGAATTTTTTTTTTTTTTTTTACAAATGATTGATGATATATAAAGATGATGGAAATAGTATATATTAACTGAGCACCTACTATAAGCCAGACAATACTCAAGGGCATTAGGTTTAAAATTAACATAGTTTATCTTCACAAAATAACTCAGGTAGATACTTGCAATATCTAAAATTTCATCTTAGGTAATTTAAAGCCATGTTCCTCCTCGTTCAGACAAAGACTTAAGAGTCATAGTGTCATTTTTTCTCTGTCACACACCTCCCATAGAGTCCATCAGGATATCATATTGATAACCTCTAAAGCATATATTTGGAACGTGAGTATTTCTCAACATCTTCTCTGCTACCACCTTGGCCCATAGAACCATCTTCTCAATCTCTAAATTATTGCCACAGCTTTCTAGATTGTCTCCCTGTTCTCTGGCTTATAGCCCTTGTGACAGTTGAAAATTCATTTATGAATCTCAAAAAGATTATGTTCTTAAATTTATCTATTCCCATGAGTGTGAGACCCTTTTTGATTGGAGTTAACTCAGGTTGAGTTTCCACCCTCTTTCTGGGTCTGATAAAAAGAGACACATGGTAAAAGGAATATACCATATTTGATCCTTCAGTGTGAGAGAAAGGATCCAGTTTTGCCTACAGATGAGCTGCAAGGAGAGAAGCCCCTGAGAAGTTGACAGAGCTGAGGATTAGGCTCAGGAAGACATGAACCATATGCCTGATAGCTCACAGCTGAACTAGTGAAGAAAGCAGAGCAGCCGAGACTGAGAGAGGCGGCCTTGAAAGAGACAAGTCCCATGTCTAGTTGCACAGTACAGAGCTGTAGGAGATGGTAGATTCTGGAGGGGAAGGCAAAGACCTTGGCAGAGATCAGTGGCCATCTTGCCTCCCAATGTGGCCGGAAAACAGGATCAATAATAGTTGAACTTTGTGAGAAAGCACCACTGTTAGTGCCCTGATTTGGACATTTCACAGCCTTACAACTGTTCAGTTTTTACCCTAAATATATTCCCTTTATAAAACCCAAGCCATTTCTAGTACTTTGCATCAGCACGCTTGTGGAAAGCTGAAACACCTCTTCAGTCTAATCTCAATGTAGAACGAGAGTGATAGTGTTAAAATATAAGTTGTATTATACCACTTTTCTTCACAAAAATGACAAGACTACTCATTAAATTAAGAATAAAAATCAAAATTTTTACAAGAGCCTATAGATCCAAAGTGATTTTGCCCTTACTTCTTATTGCTATGAACTCATGAATTACCATTGTGTCTATCACTCTCACTTTGTAGCAGACACATTGACCTACTCACACTTCCCTATACACATTAGTTCTGATGCTGCCTGGAATATTTCCATTTTTTCTTCTTATTGAAATTCCCTTCACCGGATGATTCCATGGGACTTTTCTCATTCTGTTTCTCTTAAGACCATACCTTACCACCCTATTTAAAGTCACACTTGCCCCATCATCCATCAATGCTGCCATTGTTTTCCATAGTAGTTATCCCCATCTAACATTCTATATGTTTTGGTAATGCCTTTTGTTTCTTCTCTGTTTTCTTCCACATTGAAAGCTCTATGAGCACAAGATTTTTGTCAATTATGGTCAATGTTTTATCCTCAACACATGTAAGAGTGCCGCAATAAATGTATTTGAATGGCTGAATTCTACAGATAATGAAATTTGGGTACAAAGATTTCATAGCTTGTTCATGGTCAGGCAACAATTTTAAGGATAAGCTCATATTTGAACACAGACAGTACAACATTAGAGTTCACATTCTTAATCACCACATTATCATATGACGATTTTGTCTACAAATTAACCTATACAGAGTGAAAACATATAACAGATTATATTAAAAAAATGTTAACAAATACATTGATGAGAGGCATATGTTGCTGGCAGACTTCATTGGAATTGCTTATATAAGACAACAAAATTTTGGAGAAAGCTGTTAAAGGTTCTAAAACATACACATATAGTCGTATTTTCAGAAAGAACAAACTCTGCACAGGAAAGAGTGATTTATCAGGTAATTTGATTGGGCTGGGAAAAGAACCTGTATTAGTCAGATATAAGCTGTTTGGTATAAGAAAGGACTTCAAAAACAGTGGCTCAATAATGGGGAAAGTATTGTCCTTGAATATAACAGTGCAGAATTTAACTGACTAGGCTTTGTGAGTGGCTCTATTCCTTGAGGTAATCCTGGAAACCAGACTTCTTCTATGTTGTTGCTCCACTATCTCCCATGATGTCTTCTTCTGCTGGGTAGGAAAGGTTTCCCATAACGCTATGTATATATTCTAGTCTGAAGGAAAGGTGAGATATTTTTTTGGGGATGCAATTTCAGATTTTTTTTTTATTTGTATGCTTTTTTAAAAAAAGTTCAATCTCTTTAAGAGATATAGGACTAAATATGTTACACATTTCTTCAGATTTTGGATAAAATATACATTTCAACTAAATTGTCAAATTTACTATTTAAAAGTCTTTTATAACATTTTCTTACTATTCTTTTAATATTTGTAACTATCATGATATCCTTACTTTAATCCCATATGTCAATAAATTTTTTTCTAAGTGGTTGTCCTAATTATTATAATATGCACATTTAATTTATCATAGTCTACCTAAAATAATATACAGCATAACGTTAAAAATTAGAACTATAAAATAGTAGATATTCCTTTTTTTCCCCATTTTATTTTTGTCATAAATTTCACTTTTATATATGATTTATATCCAACAATCCATCAAACAACTCAGCTTTAAGCCATTATTTTTAAAGCAATTAAAATTTTACAAATTAAGCTTTAGATATATATTTTTAGGATTATTTATGTCTATATTTAGACACAGCTGTCCTTCTATAATCATATCCCTGCCTGTATAATTTTTAAAGAACAATGTGTTTGCAAATATTATATTTTTCTCTATATGTGTGTTATTTTTCCTAAAAAGTTTTTATTTTGTTATAATATTTGAAAGTTATTTACAGTAGGTATTAAATACTGGAATATCTCTTTATATATCAGTATTTTAAATACAGCTTTCCATTATATTCTGGCTTGTATACTTATCGATGGCAAATCTCTTACAATAAAAATGTTTTTTTTTTCTCTTTATGAAATTTATTTTTCTCTGACTGCCTTTGGAATTGTATAATTATCTTTGTTTAAAATCAGTAAATCTGATGAATCTCCAAGGATTTTGTGGTTGGTTGAGTTGTTTTTCTACTTTTCTTCCTGTGGCATCACTGACATCTGTGGCCTTATGATTTGATACCTTTCTCTCTTTTTGGAAATGTCTTGGCCATTATCTCCTCAAATATTTTTCTGGTCCATTCCTTCTCTATTCTTGTTGCTGAAGCCTAACTACATGTATATTAAACTGTTTGATATTGTCCCACAGCTCTTTGATAATTTTTTTTTTTTCACCACACTTTGTTTTTTGTTTAATTTTGTTTCTGTTCTGGTTACTTCCTATTGGCTTACCTTCAAGTTCTCTCATTCTTTTCTCACTTGTACTGATTCTACTGATGAACTTGTGAAGGATTTCTATTTTTCTGATACTCTGAAATTTTATTTCAAGCCTTTTTATTCGATACTACCTCATATTATCCATTTCTGATTCTGAACATGTTCCCATGCATCTGAACATATTGTTTATCCCCTCGTGTAGATGTTTTGTGCTAGTAATTTTCAGTGCTGCTTAGTTGAAGACCACTAGAAATACCTGTGGTTCAACAAGTTGGCTTTATTATGCAATGCAGTGAGGAAGAACACACACCATGAACAAAATGTACAGTTTCTAATTAAGAGGATTTTAGAAAGAACCTATGATAGGATTGAAGCCTTGCTTGGATAATTAGAGAGAGGGTATAAAAAAGCAAATTCTGCTGTAGACCAGCTGCTATCAGAAAGCTGGAGCAATTCTATGGTTAGGTAACTCAATGAATTGTATCTATTATTAGGAAAGATTGTTGTAAGAATAAAGCTGTAGGTGGCAAAATAATAGTAGTCCTTCAATTGGGTAGAAGGGGGATGCTTGGTATTTTGTGGCTTGTACAGTCACCTTGGTAGAGAATGTACTAGCTAGCTCCCAATCTTTGTCATCATTTTGTAAAGACCTGCATAGATGACTTTAAGAGTGAATGCAAACCCCTTGAGTCTAGGTTTCTCTTCTGTTTCCACCTGACACCTTAACTCAAACTTGCCTTTAGCAGTTCTTTGTAATTAATCTGATTTATTTTTATTTGCTTGTACTATGGCTACTCTTTCTTCCACCCTCTGTTAAAGCTGTAACAGTTCATTTGCCATATCTCCTCTTTGAGGGTCAGGGTCCCCTTTGGAATTCAATTTACTTGGATTTTTTTTCCAACTTTAATTTTTGGGTGGGCTCAGGACAAGCTATGATTTTTTAGATTGTCTGGCTTCCTAAAAAGTGTTAGAGTTAGAGCAAATGTCTGTATCTTAAGTAGATGTGGAAGTTCTGTATTCCCTTTTCAATTTTATGCAGTGTGGTTGTTTCACATATTTCCTTTCTGTATAATTTCACACATACCAGAAAAATATCTTTCTGGGGTACTAGTTCTGTACCTTAAATATTTAATGAACCTCAGTATCATTATAGATATAATTGATCTCATCTTTCCAAATGTTCTTCTTTCACCTGTACCTCCTTTTCCTTCTCCTCATTTTCTTTTTCTCCTTTTTCTTCTCCTTGTTACTTTTCTTCTACATCGACAACTACTCCTACTTTTAATTTTCCTCTACCGTCTTCCACTGCTACTCCTCTTCCTCCTCCTCTTTCTTTTTCTACTTCTACTTTTATTTTTATCATCTTCATCTTATTAATCAGCCAGGATAAAAATCTGCAAATTCTACATGTATCAACCATCTGAATGATATGTCAAATTAGTGAAACCACTTCTCTGTTACATCTTAAAAACATCCCTCTGTCTTTTATTTGTCCCATTGACCTAATGAAGAAATCATTATTTCATAAAGTATTGTCAGGAGACCTGATAATCAGTAGACAGTCTGAAAAGATCACTTTGTTCTTTTATTCTGTATATTAAAGTACTATAGTACTTAAAAGTAAGGACTCTGTAGTCAGGAAACATAGTTTTCAATACTGGTATTACTTATTTGAGCAATGTGGTTTTGAGTAAATTACTTAAACTGCATATGATTTTTTTTTTTCATTTGATATCTGTGATGACAGGTAATAATGGGCTTACGTCTTAGACTTGATATGATCATATAATGAGTTAGAATCCATAAACATAAACATATTTTCCAGTAACTATTAAACTGTATAGAAGTGCTAACTATTGCTGTTAAATATTATTCATTTCTTCACTAACCATTCCTTAAAACGATATTACTATTCAGTGTTAATTATTATGTCCTTGAGATAGATTTGTGTGGACAAACAAAATCCTCCCTTTAAGCAATTGCAATTTCAGTGTAGTGGTAGATTTAGATAGCAAACACACATTGAAAACAGCAAATATTAAATGGTGGCTGCTTTTATTCAGTTTGGTCCATTGTAAGTGATGGATGCAAAATAATTCTTTATGAAAGATAATAGAGTTGAGAGGTGAAGTGTGAAAATTTATTAACTTGAGAGTTACATAGACATTTTACCATATTTGCCTGATGAATAGAAACTCAGGGACATTTTTTATTTTCATCCTTTAGTTTCTACTTTACTTGTAGAAAAAGAGGATAGTGCAATTTTATTGCAAATTAACTTGATATAATTTTACCTAATATTTGGACTGAATTATTGGTCAGACATTGATAGGCATAAGTGAAGGCATCCTTGGTCGTAGCAATAATCTCTTTTTTTTCCCATATAAAAAGTATATTTCTTAATTTGAAAGAGCAGCTAAACCTATGGACCCGGGTACAAACACAGATAAAACTTTGTTTTGATATTTTGAAAACCTGATTTGAATAAAGGGAGCCTTAAAATGATCCTTGAATGATGCAAACATTTAAATTTTTGTAGGAAGTGGGTATTTAGGAGGACTTCTGAAAGAGTTCTTTCCTTTATTACAGAAAAAAAAAACAAAAATTAATAATAGGGTAAGTAAGTTTTGAGATGTTGTGTTTTCAAATAGCTGGGTTTCTTTATAAGACAACATGATATCATAATACTCAATGTTTTGTCTCTGAAAATTTCTTTTTTTTCAAGAGGATATTTGAGTATGCATTTAAACCTTACTCTGCTATTCAACATGTGTTTGATCCAATAGTGATATGAGTTCTCTTTGTATAGCTGATTAAAATTGAATGTAGTTAATACTACTTGATTAAATCTCAAATTCAGCCTTAACAATGAACTCCTTTAGTACCTCATTTTCATGTAATTTATGGTGGACTCACAGGACAATCATCCCTGCTGGGGAAAAAGGGAATTTTATTGAAATAAAATTCTCAGATAAATATATCTCAGAACAAAAATAAACAAAGCAATATAAATAAGTAAGAAGCAGGTGTGTTTTGAAGAAAATAAGGTCATTTCTCAGGGATTTGCTCACTGGGTGTAAACATTAAGGAATATTGACAAATAAAAGTTCATTTCTCAAAGATACAGGGTAAAGGCAGAGGTAGGGAATACGCAAGAATCGGCCTCAAAAGAATTTATACAAGTAGGCTAGCTAGGTTTTCATATCTAATTTCATCTGTAAATTGCGTCCAATTGAAAACTATTCTTTTAACTATTGTTTTTCCTGAACCTTAATTATACTCTCGATAAATGCTACCATATCATTTCATTATAATTGTCATAAATTATGAATGGATCTAATAAATTTCAGTGATTGGACTGTGAGAGGGAAAAAATGGAATAAACACTAATTAGGTCGAGCCATGGAGTGAAAAAAGCATGTCCAGAGATCTGGATGGATCTGAGAGTGTAAGAGCACGTGGAGCAAGTGAGCAAGTATTAGGGAGTCTTTCACAGGGATCCCAGAAAGGGGAATTAACTTCATAATGAGTGTTGAGGTTTTACTAAAACAATGTGAGGTTATATCAAGCTGCCATCTCCTGAGGACATCTTCTGTAATCATAGTAAGTGAAAACAAAATATAAAAAACCTACCAATGTCAATATAAGTTAATCAATTAAGTTTTAATATGGACCATTTGAACATAATCATAAGTACAAAGATAAATCAGTTTATCTATAAATATGCTATGTTGCATTGGAGGACAGATTAATGTTTTCTTTGGAAATACTCTAAAATATGCAAGCACTTCTAATTAAAATTACATACTTTATTTTTTAATCTCTGACCACAGAGATATTGGTTGAAATATAAGATTCATTTAAGTTTTTCTCAATGCTTAAATTGTACTTTATTAACCAATTTTTCTTAAACAATTTTTAATTGCCTTTTTAACATCTTTGTTCCTCAAGCTATAGATGATAGGATTCAGCATTGGAATCACAAAAGAGTAAAATATAGACACTATCATATCATGGTCCAATGAGTAGCTGGAACTTGGTCTTGCATATATGAAGAGAATAGTCCCATGGTAAATTGACACTCCAGTTAGGTGAGAGCCAGAGGTGGAAATGGCTTTCTGCCTCCTTTCAGCAGAATGCATCTTCAAAATGGCCAGAATAATGAAACCATAGGAGATCAAAACAATTAGAATATTCGTTATCTCAATCCAGCCCACAAAGTAGAAGAGGAGAAGCTGGTTGATGTGAGTGCCAGAACAAGAAATAGCGAGGACGGGAGGGATGTCACAAAGCACATGTCTAATTTCATTGGATACACAGAAGGAAAAGCTAAAAGTGGCCACAGTGTGTAAAATACCATCTAAAATGCTATCACCATAGGAAGCAATGATGAGTGGCACATAGACTCGGGGTGACATGGTAACTGCATATACCAATGGGTTGTAGATAGCTACATATCAATCATAAGCCATTTCACCCAAGAGAAAACTCTCTGTAGTCCCAAATATAACAAAAAGAAATATCTGTGTTGCACATTCAAGAAATGAAATGGATTTATTCTCTGCCAGAAAATTGACTAACATTTTGAGGGTGACAACTGAAGAATAACAGGCATCCAAGAATGACAACACACTCAGAAAATAGTACATGGGATTGTGGAGCCGGTAATCCCCAATGACTAATACAATCAGCCCCAAATTTTCTACCAGAGTAAAGAAATAAATTGCTAGAAATAATAAATATAGGAAAACTTGCAGCTCAAAATCATCCGTTAAGCCCATCAATATAAACATAGTGACTTCAGTCACATTCTTCATCTGATTCCTGTAGATATCTAAATAGTGTGGCAACCCTGACATTTCAGTTTATATTTACAGGTTCTCAAGGCATACCCTGTGAAAAAGAGATGACTCAATTATATCTTAATCTATGCATCTTGGAAGAGCATAAGAAAATTCAATGCATTGATACAATTGGTAATGACAAAGAAGTTGAGACAATTGGATGAATTTCCCTGGGTAAATTAAAGAATAAATTTCACCATTTGTCTCCTAAAAGAGTAAAAAATATACCACTTTAAATATTTATTTTCTAGTTCATTTCTGATCAGATTTCTACATCCAGTTCTCATGTGCATTATCTTAAATTTTACAAACACAATTGAATATTGGGATTTTTAGATTCAAAATGTTATAGTAGAAAGGATAAATCTGGGTTCTGATCTTATATTTGCTAAAATATGCATAAAATCTTTTCCTTTAATTGTTGTAATTATGAAATTGAACAAACACATTCACATCACAAAATTCTATTAAGTTTAAGAAAGAAGCAGGTATGATAATTATGTAATTTAAAAATGTTTCCAAGTGACTAAAAATTCAGATAAGTTACATGTACATTTCAATTTGTCTTACAGAAAAGACCTTAATACCAAACAATTTTGTGCTCTTTCCTAGCAATGACGTTTTTCTATTACTCCTTCGGGAATAGTGGTGAACAGGACAGTAGAAATCATTCTGGAAGTAGATGCAACCCTGTTTGTTAACAAAAGCCAGAAGACGTCTTTTTGTTTTCAAGTTTCTTTCTTGAAATGCACACCAATGAATTGCCCATTTTGATCTTTGTAGCTTGTGGTACCATTATTTCAGCTCAAATTTTAATTTAATGACAATATATAGTGGTTCTATCTTCATATGCTCATTATACTTGCAAAGTCCTTGAACGGATTTTTGGGACATATTTTTATCAAAAGAAAACATGCCTATTTCATTAATATACAATAGTTGCTTATGTCATTGCTAAAATGATAATGAAATAAATATCACCAAATGGTCACTAATAAAATTGTCTATAAAAGATATTACTGAAATAATTAAATCATGAAACATGCCACAAATGGTATTTGATTTCTAAACTTTTAATGTTATTTTTAAATTATTTTTTTATTTTTAAAGAACCTTTAGTATTCTCCTGTTAATTAGTATTAACAGGAGAGTTGCGGCACTAGACAGATAACTGTAATAGTCTATGCAATAGAACATTAAAAAGTCGCATGTTTTGAGTATTATAAGGTCATTCTTTGTCTTGTCCATCTCCTATTTTACTAAATGTCCCTAGATTTCTGTTTGTTTTATATCTAATTTATTTCTGACTTCTATGATTCCTGCTTTTATAGCCTCCTTATGTTTACCCATCTACTTTCTGATATATATGATTATCTTGAAGCTTTAGCTTTTTTAATATTTTCTTTTATATTATTATATTATATTAAATTATTTATTCCTTGTTATATTGTCATTTTATGCACTGATATTATTACATTTTGGAATATATTTTGGTTCCATTTATCCTCCTCTCTTATATGGCATTTAATAGCTTTCTTTTTTCATCTATGTTTCAATGTCATTATTATTCTGACTGTCAGGTACAGTAATATATTAATAATGGGTCATCATAACTTTTCCAGATTCATGCTCAATGAATCACTCTCATATTTTTATGATGGCCCTAAAGTATTTCTTCCTTTATGTATTAGTCTGCCAAAGGAGTGGTGATGCAAACTACCAGAAATCTATTTCCTTTTATAAAAGGGGTTTATTTGAGGAAAAAGCTTACCATTCCAAGGCCATAGAGAGTCCAATTCAGGTTCCATAAAAGGTGTTTTCTCACCAGAGTCAATTGCCACAAGTTGAAGGAAGATGGCCACGCCTTCTGGCTGATCTCTGACTTCCCCTTGGGAATCACCCTTTCCTCTTGAACTCCTTAGCTATTCTTTTAAACTAATGTAAGTTAATAACTGCAACTTTCTTTATTTAAGGGTTTAAAATTTCTCCTAAAAGTCCTGCTAATAATTGAAAGGTAATAAGTAGCTAGCTTTTCATTAATTTAATTTTAATTGGATAAATCAATGCATTTTATTTCAAGACAAAATATCCAGCCAATTATTCCATATATAGAAATATATAAGGTGTAAAATTAAAACAAACATATTTCATAAACAATAATTCAAAAATAAATAAATGCATCCCAGGTAAAAATACGGTATATAATTTCTTAAACACTAAGAGATAATCTGATGGTGATAGAGGTTGGCAATAATCACTTCTTGGGAGGTACTTGAGAATTAGATCATCTTCTTTGCCAACTCATTCCTTTATTCAATGTTGAAAGGTTTTGTTATTCATTTTACTTTTTATTATATCATTTTTCCATGAATTTACATTTTTGGGGGGTCCATTTTTATGATGACCTTAATGTCAATTTTTAAAATAAAATTTTATTGAAGTGTATCATTCATACATGAGCATGCATAAACAATAAATGTATAGTGAAATATGTGACTTTACAATATGAACATGCATATCATCATGCAAGATTCCCATACATCTCCCCACCTTCATTTTTGTGAAACATTTGTTACAACTATGAAAGACCATCCTCAAAATATTGCTACGAAACATAGCACATATCTTACAATTGATGTTTTTTTACCCCAACCAACCCAATTATTATCACCCTACATTAGTGTATGTATTTGTTCTCATTCAGGAGAACAGGTTATCATATATGTCTTGTTAATCAGAGTCCATCTTCCAACACTGGATTCGCTATTTTATACAGTCCTATGCTTTGCATAATCTATTCAAAATGTACTCTCATTGGCTCACATTTTCATCACAGACTTGTGCTGAAAGTCAATTTATATCACAGAATAAATAAAACTTAGGGGGAAAAAAAGCAAAACTTGAATGCTTGAAAACACATGGTGTAGGACACATTCTAAAATATTCTGAACAAAAGAAAAAGGTTTCTACCTTTCATGCCTCTCATTCAGTCATGCACTTTAAGCAAAATATTTATATTCATCCAAATATGACATACAATTAAATTTTCCCCATATGCTATTCTTATGCTAGAACCTGTTGTACAGAATGGCCTTTGTTATAAAACCATAATATCATATACCCTTCTTCTGGCATTTTTTATTTAGTGTGCTCAGGGGTGAAAACGTTGTTAGGAAAAAAAATAATCATCTTGCAAAGTGGCAGCATTTCTCAAAGAGCTGAAAGTCATCTGAAAGATCTATGAATATGTAAAATGCTTTCTCCATTAAGATAGAGTAGGCATGACATGCAAAGTGCAGATGGATTCCAGTAATAAACTACAGTTATGACATTTGTTGGCAAGTTCAGCAATGAGTCAAAACCCAGCCCTGTGTCTCAGAGAAGTGAATGAATTTCTAGCATTGGTCATGAATATACAGAAGCGCTGAAAGAAAAAATCAAAATATACCATGAATATTTCTGGTCTCAAGATACAAAATTTGATTACATTAGCTTTCAAGCATATTATGTTATTGATTTATTTTTTAATTGCTTGATTTTAAATTATTACAAACAGGTTTGGCTTCACCAGCCAATATATTAGCAATTAGAGAAGTATATTTCCCAGTAAAAATGATTTGTTATGCATCAGGCTAGGTGAACAGAATTGGAACACTAGAGCTAAACTCACCTTTAAATATTGCCAATCCAATATGATTTATTAAGTAAATTGAGGTCAAGATTGGAAACTGTAGCATTTTCTTCCTTTTAATTATGTTTACATATGAATTTTCTAAAACAAAATTTCTGTCTCAGGTATTAGTTTCTTATTGCTGTTGAAACAAATTACCACAAATTTAGTGGCTTACAACAACTAAAAATAATTAACTCACACATCTAGAAGACATAAATAAAAAATTGGTTTGCTATACTGACAAGGTGTCATCAGGCTTCATTCCTCCTGGAGGCTCTATAAGAACCTGTTTCCTTGCCTTTACCAGCTTCTACAGGCTGTCCTTATTCCTTGGCTTGTGGATCCCTTTAAGCCAATAATCATTTCACTCCAACCTGCTTCTGTTCTCTGTGCCTGTCACTCATACCTTCATCTGTCCTATGTAAAATCCTTTGTGATTTTATACAAAATTTCTGTTATACCCAAATAACACAGGATAATCACCTCATCTCAATTTCCTTTCTAATTCCATCAGCAAAGTCCATTTTGCCATGAAAGGTAGAGAATAACAGGTTCCCGGAATTAGGACTTGGACCTCTATGGGATGGTGAGCAATTTTTCTGCCTACTACTATATTGACATAGTTTTGGAAAGCGCAATCTAAAATCTTATATTTTTCTCATTTACTAGTGTCCAATAAAATAAGCCCAAAATAGTTTACATGCTATATACCAATTCTACACTACTAACTAACAATATCTTTTCTAATCAAACTTTACATGGACTCCTCTTTAAATAAATAATTAAAAAAAGATTTGTCTCAAAGATTCCATACACATACTGACATATCACATGTTACACTGTCATTCAGAAGCGATGAACTAACTCAATAAACCAAGCAGGGACATCATCAAAGCTCAAGTTTCCAAAGAAATGAGAGGGGAAAAATAATATATTTGCAAGCTAGTGTTCCCCTACTGGTCAAAGTAAACCACATGGGACATTACTTTACCTGCTATTCCAGATTGTACATGTCTGCATGTCCAGGGAGTTCTATAGCATCTTGTATCTAAACAATGATCATAAAACCTGGGTGGCAGTTAGGGGAATAGGAGATGCAAGACACAGTTATGAAGAAAGGATTGTCCAGGCATACCTGTTGTATTAGCCTAAGGGGTGCTGATGTAAAGTACCAGAATTCTGTTGGCTTTTATAAAGCGTAACTATTTGAGTTTAAAGCTTACAGTTAAAAGGCTCTAAAGAGTCCAACTCAAGGTACCATAAGAAGTTCTTCCTTACCCAAAGTCTATTGCCACATGTTGAATCAAGATGGCTAGTGATGTCTGTGAGGATTCAGACTTGATCTTTCTTCTTAGGGCTCTGTTGTCCCACTTCCTTCTGATATCAGCTGTAGGATGGAGAACTCTGTTTCTTTCTGGGCTCAGCTGCTCTGTTCTCTTCACAAGGTCAAATGTAAACTATCAGGTGAATGGCTCATCTCTCTTCCTGGGGCCTCTGCCATGTCTCTGGAGCTGTCCCTCTTCCTCTGTGTATCTACCTCTGTGTTGTTGACTGAGAATCCATTTATATAGTCCACCAAAGGGTTTGGACTCAACTCTGAGTTGCCCTAATGATGTGGTCGAATCAAAGCCCTAATCTTGACATAATTTAATCAAAGATATCTCAGCTGAATCTAATACAATCAAAGGGTATCACATCCAGAAGAAGAAACCAGTTTACAAACATAATCTCTCTTTTTAGAATTCATAAATAATCTCAAACTGTCACACCTATGAAAGTTAAGAAAGACCTGAAACAGCAACCACAGGGTTCCTCATTCTGTAGCACTAGCAGAAGCTGTAGCTCTGACCAACATCTATGAGTTAGGGATGCCTTGGACAGAAAGCATTGCAGGTGTGTACATCTCAGCTTAGGTAAACACTGAATCCCATCAATAATATGAGGTTAAGAATGGGCAATACTTTCCGAATTCAGAAATACAGTAAGTAACTGTATTAGTCAGTCAAAGGGGTGCTGATGCAAAATACCAGAAATAAGTTGGATTTTATAAGGGGTATTTATTTGGGCTAGAAGCTTAAAGTTGCCAGGTCATAAAGCAAGTTATTTCCCTCACCAAAATTTTTTGCCACATATTGGAGCAAGATGGCTGCCAACAACTGCCAGGGTTCAGGCTTCCTGGGTTTCTCTCTTCCCAGTGCTTGCCTAACTCTGGGCTCAGCAGCTCTGCTATCTCCACAAGGCCAGCTGCAGACTTGTAGGCCAACAGCTTGTTTGTGTGCTTACTTCCCAGGGCTCCAGCTCAAGACTCCAAACTCCCTTCTCTGCAGTGTGATTTCTCTGTGAGTCCCTGCAAGGATGCAATGCCTACTGATGTGACCCAAGTAGCGCCTTAACCATTATTTAATTAAGTAAAAGTAAAACTTCTGAATCCAATGCTTTCTAATATGACCAGTTTACAAACATAATCCAATATTACTTTTTGGAATTCATGAATAATATCAACCTGCTACAGTATCATTTTGAAAATTTAAACTCAAATCTATGTGATTGAAAGCCCATACTGTTTTTACTAATAAGTCATTGAGTAAATAATTATGTGTTGAAGACTAAATTGTATACCTCATTACTTTATAGGCATCTCAATACAGGCTCAAGTGCAATGAAACAAAAAAGTGAGGCAAATGAATTTGTTTTCCCAGTGCATATAAAAGTTATGCTTACACTATATTGTAGTCTATCAAGTATGAAATAGCATTATGTCTAAATATGTGCATACCTTAATTAAAAAGTGACACAGAGACACAAAGTGAGCACATGTTGTTGGAAAAATGGCACCAATAGACTTACACAATATAAGGTTGCTACAAACTTTCAATTTGTAAAAAAACACTGTGAAGTGCAATAATGTGAAACACAGTAAAATGAAGTATGCCTGTATTTTATGTGTGTAAAGATGTTTATACTTCATCCACTATAAAGTAGAAAATGGGGATTTTCTTGACCCTTAAGGTCTAGATAAGTTTAGTTTAAGTGGCATATCTTTCTCTCTGGAATTTCACAGATCCCAACTCCAGATGCCTACACTGCCATAAGTCTCTGAGCACAGTAGAAGTTTATAACATACCAATGGGCCTCCTTTTTCTAAGAGTAATATAGCCACTCCCACAGAAGAATTCCCACTTGCTTTTCACCTACTACATTTCCATAACCTTATACCATTTTACTGGCTCTTTCCTCATCCTAATCTTCTCCTTTTCCATCCGTCATTTCCTTTCTACATCTCCAGGAAGAACTATACACCTTTGTTTCTTTTTCTCAAGTAAATTTATTACTTTGTATAGTTTGAGGTCCTTCCAAAAACTATGACCCCAGTTGTCACCTACTGTTCAAAGCTACAGTCACAGATATGTCTTGTTTCTTTACTGCTTATCAAGGCAGTTTAATAAGCAATAATGATTATCTGAGCAGGAATAGCTTTATTGACACATGATCATGAATTTGGGTTCCTAAAATGTAAATATCAAAAGGCTTACTTCTTAAGAAGAAATTCTAAACACAAAAGTAATTTGACATACAATGCTGAGAAGAGATTTCTAATAATTTTAAAAAGAAAAACACATCTTCTATATATAGTTCAATGATTTAATAGAATACATTACTGAATAATAATGGTTATTAATGTTTACTCAATTACAAAAACATACTGACTTAGACATGGACTCATGAGATCATATCATGTTATTTAAAAACCTTATGAAATATGTTAGAAACATTCATGTTCAGATTTGTGAGCTTTAAATATTGCTTCTTAATTACCAAATAATCAATATGGCTGCAAACAAAAGTTCTTATTTTGCAATATTATGTTCTTTTGCTCCATAACAACTTTTCTCATTCTTTGCTTAAACCTTCATATTTCTTTCAACATTCCATCAAAATTATACTGATCATCAATAGGAAAATAGAGATTCTAAACCCAAAAGCCAGTGTAGAAAGCCACACCGGACAAACATATAATGAAGGAAAGGATGACTCACAGTGAGTTGGATGCTGGGATACCACACAGGAGTTAGACTAGATCTCAGCCGCTTTGCCATACCTGATTGCAGGGGAGAATGAGATAGATTCCAGCCATGTGCCCAGGAGACAAAGCCAAAGATTTGGAAATTAGCAGGCCACCTCTCCTATAGAGTGTTCCTCAGTTCTGTATGACATCAACAACTAATTTATCAGCATTACACTAAACTCTCCATCTTATCACTACTAACAATCCTAAAATATTAAAAATTTATGAAAAGTTTGGGTTTATCAGTCTGTTACAATATCAGAAATTCTTTATTGACGTGGACTATGCTTAATTGCATTCTAAATTGAGAACACTATTTGAATGTTAAAATATAATAATATATCAAGGTAAGTAAAATAATTTTGTGCTATCAAATTAAATATGATTGAATTATTTTTCTCAATCCTTACCTTACATCTAAGCAGCATATATCCATAAGTAAGATGTCAGGTGCTGGGAATATTTGCACATTACTGGTGGAATGTATATTGATAAAAATAACCTTGAAAGTATCCATTAGAAACCAAATGTGTTAATGCGTTTATTTGTCCTGGATCAGGGATCCATTCTTGGGTCTATTTCATGGAGATATTCAATCATGTGTCATCAGAGGGAAACACACACACATTTTTGCATGGTGATACATGGAGAACCAAGTAATTAGGAACTTACTGAATGATTCTTATAAAGAAAAAAGAGGCATTTATTGAACAGGGATAGATACAGATTATAGCAACTTAACAATATTACTATAATATTAATGGAGAAGAGCAGGCAGCAGAGATTGTTGTACATGTAGTAAAATTAATCTAAAATGCAAAAACTTAATTGAACAAAGACCTTATATATCATAATTAGATATGCAACAAAATATGCACTTTTATTAAAACATGCATTATATTTAGTTTATGAAGATGTTTTGCTTTTTAAGGATACATGTCGTCCATCTTAGAAGAGGTGGCCTATAGATGGAGGAGAATATAACTGTAATGGGCAATTGTGACTTATGATGACAACAGGATGGGGAATTAAGTTAGAATAAATTAAATTTAGTTATGAGATTAAAAGAAATAAATAATATAAGGGTAATATACATAGTCATAATTTTATTCTTCCTGACTCTTAAAAACTCAATAAAGTATGTAATAGAAATCATCCCAAGACATAAAACTTGAAGAAAGCAACTGTGAAAACTTTAACTAAATATGGAACAAATAATATGCTTAAGTCAACGTGGTTGAAAGGCGGTTGTACAAATAATACAAAAAAGCAAGGAAATTGTATATAAAAGAATGTTTCTCAATAAGGAAATCAAAAGTACCTTGGATAATTAACAAAGTCCCAGTGGTGTCATTTCCAGGTCTCTGATACTTTGGGAATAAACACAAATTGCATTCAAGTTGCCAAAATTCTGTCTCAAAAGGGAGACACTGGTAAATACTTCTGATTACAGTGATATTACCAACCCTCCAAGGGAGAAGTAACACAGTCTTCATTTGAGGTGAGTAGAAGTGCCCCTATCTTCATGATAATCAGATGAACTCCAGTGACAATTCTTGACTCATGGTTTCGATAATTTCATTTATTGAAATGGCAGTAGTACCCGTGCCAGACTCAGCACAGTATGCCATACATATTAATATTCTCATTTCATAAATAGATTTTCTGGAAAATTAGGCATTCTTATCACCATTAATATTCTCTTTGAGGAAAGCAAGGAATCTGATTCTATTTTTTATGATTTCTATATTATTTCTGGAAATCTACACAGTGAAAATTCTGAAAGGGAAAGGAGTAAACAGTGTTTGAAAGGTTCCATCTAGAATGTGGTCTTATAGCAAAGGTTATGATAGTTAGGTCATTGTTATTGATACTGAGTATGGATTTATCTTTCAAATATAATAGTTTTTGATGAGAATTTCCAGGTTTTCAGGATTGTGATATAAGCATTATCCTTGTCTCCTAGTAATTGCTTTTACAGAGTTTCATTTGTTCCATGGATACTTGTGCTCTCATTTTACCAACTCCATACAAGAGATGGAGATTGTCAGAGTTCAAATTCTATCTTGAGGAGATCTTTCAACAAGGACTTGGATATATGATGTTTAATGGGTATGTGATTCCCAGAAGCATAAATGAGGGAATGGCAAATATGAGACAAGGAAGAGGAAAAAATTAGCAAAGTGTGCAATAGAGAGTAAGGTACTGCTGCAACTAAGTGAGGCTCAATCACTGGTCATGCTTTGATATGTCGTGCAGAAAACTTATTGGAATTGTCCCAAGGAAGGTCAGAGAAGCTGAATCTTGGATATGAATATAGGTCACATCAGAGTTGGTCCAATGTGATAGGGAGTGGGGAGATTTATATTTCTTCCAAAGTGATATTTGCAATAGTAAATTTATGGAAAAATAAAAATAAAATATTAGGCATTTTGGCTTAGTCCAATATACTCATCAGATGCAGTAATAGAATGACTTGGACCATGCTATTTTTATATTCAATTTTCATGCATTTCAAGGCTTGGAAGTAGCTTGGATATATTTTTAATGAAGGACAAACTGGGTTTGAAATCAGCAAAATTAAAGGGTCACGTAGGGTCAGTCCTTAGATCAATCATGTCAAGTGTGTATATTCTGCATTCAGAATTGATGATCCTGCTAAGCTTTAAAGATTCCATTGGTCTGTGACTGGGTATTCCTTTCCCTTTTCAGAATATACCTAAAAGTATTAAATGATGCAAGCGTCTTGATTGGTAACCCATGTTATAAATTTTAAAGATTGCCTGGAAATTTAGAAAACTCTGTTTGGGGATGGGAAAAAGATGAGCCCTTCCTTTATCTCTCCACAGGGCCCTGTTATATGACACAGCTACAACACAAACATTTTAGCTCAGCCCATTGGACTGTGCCTATGCATTTTAGAATCTGGTATAATGGGAAATGACTATGTTGAAGAAGTACAGATTTTTTAAAATCTTCAAATATCATTACAAGTTACATAATAGTGACTTGATTATTTTATCCACAATTTTTTTTATCACTTGCTGATATCCTTGAATTTTGGATTTACTGCTTTCTTATTGAGATAATACATTAAATTTTATCAAATAAGGAGTGAAACATATATAAAGGCTTTGTTACCTATGTTGGATGAGATTACTGAGGAGTTTGTCTTTTTTGTTTTATAATTTTAAAATAATATGTGTTCATAGTTCCACTGATGCAAACTCACCCATGGATGTATTTTCTACCTTATTCTTTCCTTTGTTTCTCTCTCTTTCATATGGAAATGGGATGATCTTAATCTGATGGACCTATCAACCTCAGATAAGTCTATTTGCATATGAAATATCTAGAATAGGCAAATCCTTAGAGACAGAAAATAGATTAGAAGTTACCTTTCAAGTTGTTATTAAAAATATATTTTTTGCATTTTTAAACTATCTATCCATATATGAAAATTATACTTTTTTTAAATGGGGTTATGCTGACCTCCTCGGGTGAGTTGCAGAGTAGTCCTCATTTTGTAATAATCCAGAAGAGTTTGTACAAAATGAGGATGATCTCTTCCTTGACAGTTTGGAAGCATTAGAATTTGAAATCAAGTATAAAGAGTTGGGAATTAATGATACAAAAAATGCACATCTCTAATTAAAATGTGCTCATTCAAAGTGTTGTTGGAAAAGGAACTAAATATATAAATATAGCATTCAAAATTAAGGCAGACACCCTGCTTTAGAGGGTCATTTCACTTTATTGGATAAGCATATTTTCAGCAGTTTCCTGGATAATTTTACATGATAAATAAGTAAATACATTTTAATAATTTGGTATTATTCTTAGATTATGCTTTAAAATAATAACTAGGAAATCAAACTTATATTTTCAGAGGTATTATTGCTTAGACAAAGCTAATGAAGGAATGCCTGCTAATCTTTCTTTCTCAAAGTGAATAAAATATAGATACACAATTTACTAGGTATTCAACATAACAAAAAAATCAGGAAGGTAAATTAAAATAATTTATCTAGGTCTCATAAAATAGCACACGCACAAAACAAATTTTATAATACTTTCTAATTCAGTTTGAATGATTATAAATTATTAATTAATAATAGAAATATTTATTTATATATTTTGGTAATAACAAATATATATTTATTTTACAAAAATTCCTCATTTTCTTTCTCTCTACCCAACCTTTTCTCTCCCATTCTCTCTCTCAACTTTTTTCAGCACCTCACCATTGTCTCTTTACAAGAATCTGTGAAATACTTTAAAAAAAAAATCTACTGAAAAGGGAAAGAACAAAACAGGAATTAGGAAGAGAAAAAAGCACAGTGAAAGAAAATAAAAATAAGCAGGCAGATTTGCAAAGTTGTTTGTAACATTTTTCTTTACACAATTGTAGATGTTTGTAACATCCTTAAAACTAGTACATGGAAATTGTGAATTTTTATTTATTTATATTAAAATTACCCAACTTGTTAGTACCTACTATGTAAATTACTCTGCTGCAGAAGAGGAGTAACCTTTATAGGAAAGATAGTGACTACTAGACAACATAAGGGAGTGTTCTGGGTTGTTGGCAATGCTTGGCTTCCTATCCTTGGTAGATAGTTTCTTTAAATTTTTTGATAATTCCAAAGTGTTTAAACATGTCTGTTTCTAGCTCTGATGATTTCCTAATTTTTAGGCTGTTTTACCTTTTAATTTGCTTTGTGAAATTATTTTTGAAAGCCAGATATATTGTATCACTGTGAAGAAAATGAAGTAAATTGAAATTACTGTGAAGGCTTAGGTGGATAAGGCTAGGAGTTTGGCTGTGTTTCCTGTTTCCTGTAGCTGAAGTTTCATTTAGTAAAGTTTCTTCTTGTTCCCTTGGATTTGCCCCACTGTTTTTGGGGGGCAGTGGCCACCAGAGGTTCTGAGGGGAGGGAAAGGGAAGAAAAGATGTAACATGGGGGCATTTTGGGGACATTGGAAATGTCCTGCAGGACATTTAAATAACAGATACAAGCCATTATATATTTGTCATGAACTACAAAATTATGAAGGATAGAGTGTAAACAACAATGTAAACTATAGTCCATGGTTAGTAGAAATGTTTCAGTATGAGTTCATCAATTGTAACAAATGTACCACGCTAATGAAGGATGTTGTTAATGTGGGAAAGTATGGGAGGTGGATGGTGTGGGGCATATTGGAATTCTATATATTTTTAATGTAACATTTATGTAATCTAAAGCTTCTTTAAAAATTTAAAAAATGAAAAGACAGCAGCAATACTATAGGCACAATCCAAAGCCCCTGGCAACCTAGATACGAACTACCTGCCCTCAGTCTTGCCTGGTATTGTGGGACAGCATCACCTCCTCTTCCTACTCACTCTCCCCCAACAATTGATTTTTCATAAAGATGCCAAGGAATATTTATGGATGAGTATGGTCTTTAAAAAAAAGTTTTGAAGGAATTGAAATCTTTTGCCAAAATTAGAAATATTGTTTCATCCTTGGCAGCATATATAAAACTTCTCTGAAAACAGAACTTAGACATTAATATGAAACCTAATATTACAAAACTCCTAAGGTGGTCATAGGACATCATCTGTATGACCATGGATTACTCCCACTTTATAGATAAAACACAAAGTATATGACCATAGGAGAAAACGGGATCCATTGTTATTATCATATTAAAATCTGCTCTGTGAAAGACACTGTTGAGGGAAAGAACAAATGTCACAGAATTGGAGAAGATATTTGACAAAGAACATGTATCAATAATATAAAAACAACTTTTTAAACCCAATAATATGAAGATTAAAGAAAAAGAAAAAATTAAATGTGCAAAGCTTAACAGGCACTTCTCCAAAGAAAATACACAGATGGACTATAAGCCCTCAAAAAAGATGCTAGATGTCATTTGTCATTAGGGAAATAAAGTTTAAAACCACAATGTGATCTCCCACAACTATTAAAATGGCTCAAATAAGAATACATAATAATAACTGATAAAAAAAAGTACTTGCAAGAATACAGGGCAATTGACACTCTCAATCATGGCTGATAGAAATGCAAACTGATAAAGCCACTTTAGAAAACAATCTGTCAACTTAATTTAAATAGCAAATCCATACACTGTTTACAATTATAGAGGGGAACTTTAATACACCATTGTCACCATTAGGCAGAACATCTCAACAGAGAATTAATTCTTTTTGATGTAACCCAGTCCTTGATCTATGGGCTACAGAAAGGATGCTGAGTTAACAAGCATGAAAATAACATTCATTTAATTGTACATCTCCTATAAAGAGAATCAGTCTTCAGTTTTGGGAGTGACTGAAGGTAGTTCACATGATGGGATCTTTGTTTGTATGTGTATGTGTATATATATTATACAGGTGCATTGTCAATAAGCAGTAATATTTTGAAAGTTATATTTTTGTCTGAGCAGTAGATCTCAACAGTGGGTTTAAAGCATTCAGTAAACCATGTCTTAAACAGATGTGCTGTTATCCACTCTCTGTTGTTCCATTTATAGAGCACAGGCTGAGTAGAATTAGCATAACTTTTAGGGCCATAGAAGTTTTGGAATGGTAATTGAACATTGACTTCAATTTAAAGCCATCAGCTGCTTTCACCTCGAGATGACCTGTCTTTGAAGATTTGAGGTCAGGCATTGACTTCTCCTTCTTAGCTATAAAAGTCCTAGATTACATCTCCTTCCAATATAAGGTCATTTTGTATATATTGAAAATCTATTATTTAGTTTAACCACCTTCATCAATTATCTTAGCCGGTCATCTTGATAACTTGAAGCACTTGCTGGTTCACCTTGTACTTTTAGGTTATAAAGAGTTATTCTTTCCATAAACCTCATGAACTGAACTCTGCTGTCTTCAAACTTTTCTCCTGTAGCTTTCTCACCTATTCCAGCCTTCATAGAATTGAAGAGAGTTAGGGCGTTTCTCTGGATTAGACTTTGGCTTAAGTGAATATTGGGGCTGGTTTGATCTTCTGTCTAGAGCACTAAAATTTTCTCTGTATCAGCAATATGTCTGTTTTGCTTTCTTATCATTCATGTGTTCAGTGAAGTAGCACTTTTAATTTAAAAACTTATCCTTTGCATTCACAACTTGGCTTACTGTTTGGCACAAAAGGTATAGGGTTCAGCCCAAATCAGCTTTCCACATGTTTTCCTTACTAACATTAACTATTTTGGCATTTTGATTTAAAGTAACAGACTGAAGACTCTTCCTTTCACTTGAACACTTAGAGGCCATTGTAAAGTTATTAATTGGCTTAACTTCAATATTTTGTGTCTCAGGGAATAGGAAAGCCTACAGAGAGGGAGAGACACAGGGGAATGGCCAGTAGTTGGAGGAGTCAGAATGCACAGAATATTTATCTATTTATTAAGTTACAGTCTTACATGGGTATGGTTCATTATGCTCCAAATCGATTACAATAGTGACATCAAAGAGCACTGATCACACCTCACCATAACAAATACAGTAATAATGAAGAAGTTTAAAATATTGGGATAATTACCAAAATATGATGCAGACACATGAAGTGAGCACATGTTGTAGGAAAAATGTTGCCAATAGACTTGATCACCACAGTTTGCCACAAACCTTCCATTTGTAAATTATGCAATAAATGAGAAGCTCAATAAAAACTTGTTCAATAAAATGGAATCCATATAAAAGAAACTCTTATAATAATGTTGTGTCATTTTACTATAACAATTAAAATTTTGATAATTTATCTGTGATTAAACACAGATTTTGATTTAATAAAAAATTAATCTTTCTAAAAAGCAGAGTATGTTCTCCATTGAAAAGAGCAGAGTTTAATAACCCAATAACTGTTCTGTGAATCTAACTCCAAGGACTTAATAAGAAAATGTATGAGTGTGTGTGTTTGTGTAGATAAATGAAACACTGGCTGCATAATAATTCCTGAAGCAATGTGAATGTATATATAGAGTTTTTCATGCCTCCAAGAAAATAAGAAAAAATTTTGCTAATCTTGAATCTATCATCTTAAAAGGAAAATTATCTTTCCCAAGGAGAGAGAATTTCAGGACTGAATAATTATTCTTTAATGTCAACCCTGATGAATGCACTCTCCCAGACATTTTCACAACATGACCACTAGAAAGGCTGTATCTTTATGCTGTCTCTACAGTGCAGTAATCAAGGAAATGTTAAGTCAACACATTTGAAATATATATTGAAAAAATCAAAGATAAATTTGATGAAGATCCTTTAACATATACTGAGTGAGTGTCCGTGTGTGTAATATTTATGTCTGTCTAAGGAGGCTATAAACTCCTTGAGAGAAGAGATTGTCTATTCATATTTGTGCTCTTCACAGAATCTAGCAAATGTTTATCATACAAAATTTTGACCATGTCTAGGCATGGTTTTAGGATGTATTTAAATATGCATGAATTCATACATAAATGCTATGAAAAGATCATTTTCTTTTGTTTTGGTGTACTTGTGAAAACACATTGATAATAATTCATCAAGGTCAACGATTCTATCTTACTTATGTCTGTCATGTTTGTATCTTTCCTTAGTAAATGGACATCCATTTCCATATTGGTTTTTAAAAAATGATGGTTTTGTTGAAAATTATATTTATAGGATTATTTTTCAAAATATTCCTCATATATTAAATATGACTTAATTTACAGATATATTTTTCTCACATGAAGTATTTACTGAATAAGATAGGGAAATAGGTATAAACAGAGTTATACATTGCATATATGACTTAAATAATTGGGGACAACTGATTAGAAAATTCTGATATCTGATATAACAAAAACAAACCTCCTATAAAGAGAATCAGTCTATAGTTTTGGGAGTGACTCAAGTTAGCTCAAGTCATGAGGTTCTGTGCGTGTGTGTGTGAGTGTGTGTGTATATATATATATATAATATTATATTTGCTTTTACGTTTTCTTTTTCTTCTCAACTATTTTATAGGGTCTGACACCTGCATAATTTACTTTATAATAATTTATATTAGTGAATGTTATACTAAAAGGAAAAACTATTTAATATTATAGTGCATTGTTTTAGGAATATTGAGACTGCTATCTATGTATTCACTTACTCTTTAAATAATTTATGTAAGATTTTTCATTCCAATAATAGAATCTGATTAATTATGTTTGCCATGTAAAATTAGGAAAAATAAAATGGTGAAACAGATGAAAAATTAAAGAGTTAAAAGAAAACTAAAATTGAATAACCTTTATCATAAAGGATAGAAAGTAAACAAATATTTTCTATAAGCTATCAAAAAGGAAAAACCAGTGATAATGCATGCGAAGAAGAAAGAGGCAGATAAGTAACATAGGGAGAGATGCTATGATCTATAGGATCAAAACATATCATCAATTAAATCAGAAGATATTTATAATCTTTGATCAGATTTTTGCTTCTGCCATCACATTGTGAGGGCCACAAGATTTGCCTAGATATTAAATGACTTTAAATATGAACAAAATGCACGTAGAAACTGTTTTCAGGCATTGGCCAAGAGGCATAACAGGTCAATTATCCATGAAATAATGGAATTATTTGAAAAAGGAATCAAGTTGACCCTGCCTTTCTGTACTGCTTGCTGGCCAGTGAGATACAGAGTGCCAACAGAGTATAAAGGTCTTGCATAAGCAGAAGAGGCAGACATTGGAGTTTCCACCTTTTGAAGAAGGTGTAACATTAAAGGTGGGGTATGAAAAGGAACCCTGAATATAAGTACTGGGATTTCTGATAGAACCATAGCTCACATATGAGCTGTATATGCAAAAATGGAAAATAACTAGAACTAGCAAGGGAGGCTACTACAATGCTAAAAGCAGAACATAAATACCAGAGGTCATGAAGGGCTGGGAGAATCTGGAATTTTGGCCCAGCATATATAACAAAGATGTTTGATTAAGTCAGGCATGAAATTAAGAAAAATAAAATAAAAAGAAGAGCTACAAATTAGAATTGTAAGGAACCTGGCCCTATAGTAAATACTATGCCTTAAACTGAGGGTAACACCAAAGAGAGATTTTTAACGAAGAATAATTTGAAGCCTGAGAGTTTCAAAAGACATTACAAGTCATTTATTTGTCAACCAGAACAAAGCTCTGAACTGCTTATTGAAAGACAAAATAGTCTAGGCTCTCTCCAATAAAATATCATTGATAAAGTGTAATCTATTATAAAAAGTACAAACATAAGAGAAAGCAAGAAATTGTAAACCATATTAATGAAAAAAGTTAAAAGAAACAGTTTTGAAGATGAATCCAAAGTTTTAGTTAAATCCAAGAATTTTAAAATAGCTTTATATATATATATAATAATTTTTCACAGTAATTGACTCTATTAAAATGTAAGACAAACTATGTGATGTCTGTAATATGTGAATAATAATAGGATATACAAACATATATATGTAAATATAATCATATAATACTGTTGTTCCAATAATACTGTTGGAAAAACTAGACCTCTATATTCCAGAGGTAGGAAGGAACGTATAAAATAACCAAAGACCCAATTTTTAAGAAAATTATAAATATCTTAACAGAGCTTCAAAACACATAAAACAAAATTTGACAAAATTAAAAAGAGGAATAAAAAATGTTTTTTAATGATGAAATTGAGTAATTGTCAGGGATAATGTTCTAATTTTATTGAAAAGTAGGACAAAGAAGTCATGTTTCCTTTCTGTTTCTCACTCAACTTCTGTCATAATTATTTTACTATTACAAGTGATATATTTCCATCCCAGCAATAAGCATTCAAGAAAAGAGAGCTGCTATTAAATTAGTTTTCTAACTTATTCTTTCTTTAACTTTTACTTACATTATTTGAAAGTACTTAATAGTTATAAAAAATTATTTCAATGCTGGGAAGAAATACTCTGACTTGGTTACTTAGCAAGGAATAAGCAGATCCTATTGAGGGTGGCAATGGCATAATCTCCATTAATCTCCCATATGGCTTAAACCCTGAGGTCTCCAATTGTGAAATAAATTCATTTTGGCTTTTAAATAACCAAGTAAGCTTATCTCAATATCACTGAATTTTGATGAAGAGAATTGTGCTTTCAAAATCTCATCAAATACATAATATCAATTTTAACTCCTTGATCCATGCCATCAATTTATCTCTTCATATTCCACAGTTGGAATAGCTTTTATTATAAATTTAATTGCTTTTTAAATCTACATAAATGTTTCCCATTATTTTTCATTAGTGCAATATTAATAAGAAAGCAATTTACGTGGTTATATATGGAGGAAGTGAGTTTTCACTGTTAAATTTATTGTAAAATATTTACTCATCTCAGCACTAATTTTTATGATCTTCTCTCCTGTTTCTTTTAATTTAATGAAAGCTAATGCTTTGAAATAGTAAAATGGGTTTCACAAACACTGTTGTGTCTAAATACAACAATATATCTGCTGGACAAATGGATCAGGTGACACTGTCAAAACTGACAGGAGAAATTCCATCATGTTTTCCTTCTCTTTCTGAACACTAGAGGAACAACTGAGTTAGCCGTTAAAATTGGATGAGATAAAAGTGCCTGAAAAAAGAACTTATTAAATAGTAATGTTTCCAGAATCTGTTGAGCTGCCTTTTTCTGTTCTTTTATTTTTGTGAATTTAAAATAAAGTTGTTAATTAAAAAATATTTAATAATAAAATGAAGATGTTATTGAATATACAATGTGATAAAAATTATGTAAACATATAAATATGCATTATATGCACAAAAGAAAATAATTGGTAGAAAATACATCCAAAGATTAACATTTATGAATGATTTTCATTTTATTCTTTGCAATTTGGTCATATCCAGTTTTCTGTATAATAAAAATATGACACTTGCCAGAAAAATATCTTTCTAGGGTTCTAATATTAAGCCTTGAAAACATAATGGAACTTCAGAATCATTGTAGATATAACTAGTCTCATCCATTTACTATTTTTTTCTTTATTAGAGAAGTAGTAGGTTTACAGAAAAAACATGCATAAAATATAGGGTTTCCTTATATCACACTGTTATTAATACCTTGCCTTAGTGCAGAACATTTCTTATAATTGATGATAGCACTTTTAAATTATTGTTCTATCAACTATAGCCCAATGATTAACTTAGGTTCACTGTGTAATGCAATTCTATGAAATTATTTTTTATTTTTTTTCTTTTACCATATATATGTATCCAAATTTCCCCCCTATTAATCACGTTAAGACATATGTTTCAGTGCTTTTAATTATGCTCACAACATTGTTTTACCATCATCACCATCATTCCATTATTCCAAATAGATATCCTGTATATTATAAGCCTTCACTCTCCATTCCATATTCACACTCTGTTTCCTGGAAACTTATATTCTAGATTCTAACACTGTTTATGTAATTAGTTTATAACAGTAACATCATGCAACATATCTGTTTTTGTGTTTGGCTTATTTCACTCAATATGGTTTCTTCAAGTTTCATCCATGTAGTCCCACATACCAGGACTTCATGCTTTTTATTTTTAAAGGCTGAATAATATTGCATTGTATGTATATACTACACTCTATTTATGCATTCAACAGTTGATGGAGACTTGGGTTGATTCCATCTTTTAACAATTGTGAATAATGTCACTATGAACATCTGTATGTAAATATTTGTTTGAGTCTCTGCTTTTAATTCTTTGAGGAATAAACATTGTAGTGGGATTTCTGAGTAATATGGTAGTCCTAGAGTTTTGTTTTCTGAGGAACTCCCAAACTGTTTTGCACAGTGGCTGCACTGTCTCACGTAGCCATCGATAATGAATGAATAGTCCTATTTCTCCACAACCTCTCCAATACTTGTTTTACTTTTAAAATCATTTTGCCTCTCCATCCTCCATTGTCATCACCATCTTCTTTCCTTTCTCTTTCTTCTAATAATAAAAATAATAATAACAATAATAATGATGATGATTCTACATCTTCTTTTAATATCTTTGGTATTGATCACTCATGTTCAAAAACTGCAAATTCTATAAGTATCAACCAATTGAATAATTAGTCAAAAACAATGGAAACTAGTTATCTAATAGTGTACTTCTTAGATAGTTTCCATTTTCTCTCCTGTTTCCACAAAATGAAGACTTTCATTACTTCCTATGACATTTTCTGGAGCCCTGATAATGCTGTGAGAAAAGTAGATCCGCTGTCATTTCATTCTATATACTAAAGTGCTTAAAACCAGGGACGTAGCCAGGAAGTTTAGGTTTTTATCACTTTTTTTTTTTTTCTTTTTGAGGCCCGGGGACTAAAGCCTGGACCTTGTATGCGAGAGGTCCACCCTCAATGACTGAGACACATCAGCTCCCCTGAGTTGACTCCCTCATCTGTTTGCCTCATGTGGGAGGTTGGAGCTCAACCACTTGAGCCACATCCATTCTGTATATCACTCTTAAAAGCTATGTGGACTGGAGCAGAGTCCTTAGAGTTGATGTGCATCTCTTACCTCAACTGTGATTATAGGGCAATACTAGAAACCCTTCTTAGAGTTCTTATGAGAATACTTAGTACATGTATTGCATTTAAATAAAGTAAAGTAAATATAAAGTTGCATATAAGTGCTAACAATTCCTGTTAACTATTATTCATTCTGTAACTTGCCAACATTTTTTTGAGAAAAAATGTTTTTGGGATTAAATATATGTTTGGTCCAAGAATTATGTTATTTCCTGGTGATATAATTGCGTGGAGAAACAGACAAATCATTGTCTTTTTGCAAATTACAGGGTCAGTGCAGTGGTAGAGCTAAATATTAACAACATAAATTCCTGATATGGGGCATTTAAAGTATTATTTGGCTCTCAAGATTGAGGGTGAAGACGTTTTAAATATACTTAAAATCTGAGAAGATAAAACAAAGCTCTTTATGAAATGCTTCTGGGTTGCCAGCATGTACTAAATGTTTTCTGTCCCCAAATTTGTGCTTCTGAGTGCATATGTAGATATTATTTTCTGTAAAAATCTTACTTTTTTTCTCTACACTCTACAGTTTAAAAATAAATTCCAGAAGATTGTGGGAGCATGGCCGATGGTTTAGACATATAAATCTTAGCTCTCACTGAAACAACAAAGAAGTCAGAGGCTACCATTGGGGACCTGCTTTGGGGCACAGCAAACCAGGACATCTGCTTACCAAATCCCAGAAGAGTGAGGGTCAGAGACACGAAGAAACCACAGCAAGTAATCATGAGTTATTAAATCTCCTGGCTGCGGGGAAGGGTTTCCCTCCTCCAGCCCTGGGATATTAAGCAAGCGTAAAACTCCTAGCTAATTGTGTCTAACTGAGTGTAGAGCAGATGTCTACCTCCACAGGAAGTGCTCTGAGTCATCTAGGAGGGTAATGGATAGATAGGGAAGCCAGGAATAATCGGGGGTTGCTTACCTCAGTTACTGGAAGGGGCACACATACCCGGCCCTCAGGGCAGAAAGACTAAGTCGAGACCCAGCTCCCTGCTCCAAACAGGAGTGTGGTGGCAGATTCTCTAAGAAGAAGAGGGTCTGGGACAGTGGAGAGAGATTTTTTTACAGCGAGGTTAGCCAACTGTGTCCCCTTGAATATCAGAAGGTACTCCGACTCAACAGGTAGAAGGGAGGGAGATTGTCTCAGGCTGGCAGTCACGCCCAGCCACCTAAGTAAAGACAGAAATTATATCAGTGAGGAGGCAGAGACAGGCAGCAATCAGCACCACTCCAGCTGACTGCCAGGGATCTAATCTACCTGAGGGAAAAGGTGTTGAGAGTCTTCTGAAAGGCTAGTTAACTTAAGAATTCAGAGTAGCTCAGTGGGAGAATTCCCCCCTAACATACAAGAGGTCCCAGGTTCAATTCCTGCTATTCCTTGAGAAGATATTCACCAGGTTATCACACATCCACCTGAAACTTTAAGACACAGAACATATAGATATTTTCTTTATAATAGTTTTTCTTGGATATTCTATTTAAAAAAAAAAAAAACAATTCATTTTCTTTTATTTTCCTTGCTTTACTCACTAAAACTCAGTTCAAAACCTGCAGAGGGCAGGCTGCAGGGTGAGGGATTGAGGAACACCAGCAGCCTGAGAAGATACTTAGGGGTCTAAGAAAGAAATCTGTTTTTCCATGTTTATTATTATTTTTTCTTCTGTTCTTTTGTTAAAGAATGAATTGCTGTTGTCTTTATTCTTGCTTGTTTTGTATCCCTCCTTTCTTTCTCTGCTTGTTTATTTTTGCTTTTTCTTTCTTTTACTCTTTTGTTTACTGACCTGTTCTACCTACACTATTTCTTTTCACTCCTTCATGTTTATATCTTTTGTTTTCAGTTGTTGTTCTTTCACACCACCTCTTTTATTTGGTCTCCAATTTTTCTTGTTTGTATTTCTCCCTCTCTCCCTTTTTCTCTGTATACTTTCTCATTTTTACTTTTTTTCTTATTTTCTTCTCTGTTTACTTTTCCCCTCTTTTAACCACTCCAGCATTTAAATTCATTCCATATATTTGTTTCTCTATTCTGTTTCTTGTTTCATTGTTTCAATTCTACTTTCTTAATCTTATTCCTCTGTGCTTCCTACTCAGGTTAATTTTTAAATTTCCTAGGTCTTCTACATTTGCTCTTCTGCCTTTTAATAATACCATTACTATTACTCTTTTTGCTTTCCTATAACTTTCCTTTTATCTGCTCCTAATTTTTTTTTTCTTTCAATGGATCATAGGCAGTTCTCCCTCACAAAAAAAACAGCTGAGTGGAGGCAAAATCTTGCCTAAGTGAACTGTTTTGGGAACACACAGAGTAGGAGGCTTCAGGGTATCGATCTGAGGGAGCTGGATGATGAAACAAATTCCTCAAAGAGCTGCTGACTTGATTCCTGGTTATTGTGTTTCCTCTTCCTTTATTTCCCCTTTTCTGTGTATACTGATTTTGTATACTGAGGCTATCTCTTTTCCTTCCCTCCTCATTCTATCTTCTTTCTGCTGCTGATCTTTACATTCTACCTCTGTTTAGTCCCCAATTTTTCTGGTTTTTATTTCTACTTCATCTATCTTCTTTTCTTTGTTTTATTAACTTTTTTTTCTTTTTGCCTTTTCTTTTCTTTTAACCTCTCTCTTCATCATACTGGCATTTTAGTTCAATCTATTTATTTTCTCTATTTGGTTTCCCATTTCATTGTTGGTACCTCACTTTTCTATTCTTATTACTCTACACTGCTTACATGAGTTAAATATTCATTTTCCAAGGTCTTAAACAGTTCCTTTCTAACAATTACTATTATAATTACTATTATCCTTTTACTTTTCTTACCTCTTTCAATTTCTTTGGCCCTATATTTTTTCCTCCAAGGTAACATAGACAACAGCAATGAATTTGGATTAGAAGAAAAAGTTGTCAAAGAGAAAACTTAACACACACAAAAAAACAACAATTATATAAAATCATAGAGTAAGAAGAGAAGCTAATCAACTGAATAAACCCATCAAGATAAAAAGTTGACCAGAAGGCAACAAAAAATTACAAACCGTAGTAAGAAACTGGAAGACATGGCTCAATCCAATGAACAAACTAAAAACCAGGACGAGATGTAGAACACAGAAAAACTAATCAAAGATGTCAAAACAAATATCATGGACCAAATTAATGAAGTGAAGAAAGAGATTACAGATATTAAGAAGACACTGGGAGAATATACTGAAGAAATTGTAAACATGCATAAAAAGATAACAGATATGATGATGATGAATGGCACAATCCAAGAAATCAAAAAGACACTGAAAGTACATAAAAGTAGATTTGAATAGATGAAGGAAAGAATTAGTGATATGGAAGACAGTGCATCTGAAATCGAATAGATAGAAGAGCAGATAGATAAAAAGATAGAAAAAATCCAGCACGGACTTAGGGATAAGAATGAAAACACAAAATACACAAACATAAGCATTATAGGTATCCCAGAGGGAAAAGAGAGGGGAAAGGGAACAGAAGGAGTGTTGGAGGAAATAATAACTGAAAATTTCCCAACTCTATGGAGGGAGATGGATGTACAAGTCCCGGAAGGGAAGCACATCAAAACAGTATAAATACAAACAGGCCTACTCCAAGAAAAATACTCATCAAACTACTCAATGCTCAAGACCAAGAGAAAATACTCAAAGTAGAAAGAGAAAAGAGAACCATCAAATACAGGGAAGCTTAATAAAATTAAATGCTGATTTCTCTGAAAACATGGAGTCAAGAAGGCAGCAGTATGACATAATTAAGGTACTAAAAGAAAAAATCTTCCAGCCAAGAATAATCTATCCATCAATGCTGGCATTCAAAAATAATGGAGAGTTCAAATATTCACATATAAATAGAAATTAAGAGAATATACCAATAAGAAACCTGCCCCTCAAGAAATATTATAGGAAGTTCTTCAGGTTGAAAGAAAAAACCAGAAGAGAGGGAATTGGAAGAAGGGTAATAACAACTAAAAAGATGAAAAGAGAAATAAAAACAACATATGACATACATAAACCCAAAGAAAAGATGGCTAAAGTAAGTAATTCCTTGAGAGGAATAACACTGAATGTTAATGGATTAAGCTCAACAGTCAAGAGACAAAGATTGGCAGAATGGATTAGGAATATGACCCATCTATTTGTTGTCTAAAGAAACCCACCTTACACCAAGGGATTCAAGGAAGCCAAAAGTGAATGGCTAGAAAACAATTTTACAAGCAAACAATAACCAAAAAAGGATAGGTGTAGCTATCCTAATATCTGACAAAAAAGACTTTAAAAGTAAAACTGTTGTAATAGACAAAGGTGTACACTATATATTACTGAATGTGGTAATCTTTCCAGAAGAAAGGAAAATCATAAACATTTATGCATATAATAGGGGTGCTTCAAAATGCATGAGTCAAACACTGGAAAAATTTAGTAGATAAATGGATACTCTACAATTATAATAGGGAACTTTAATACATCATTATCACCATTAGACAGAACATCATGACAATGAATCAATAAAGAAACAAAGACTTTAATACATTAGACGATATGGACCTAATAGACATACACAGAACACTATACCGAAATACAGCAGGATATACATAACTTTCGAGTGCACATGGATCATACTCCAAGATAGGCCACAAGCTAGGCCACAGAAAAAATCTCAATGAATTCAGAAAGACTGAAATTATACAAAGTAATTACCCTTACTACAATGGAAAGAAATTGGGAATCAGTAAGGGCCAGAGAAACAGATTAGGAAAAAAAAATATGGAAATTAAACAACACACTCTTAGATGAACAGTGAGTCAAAGAGGAAATCTCAAAAGAAATCAGTAACTACCTTGAAAGAAGTGAAAATCACAACACAACATATCAAAACCTGTGATACAGCAAAATCTATACAGAGGGAGAAATGCATAGCCATAAAGGCATATATCACAAAGGAAGAAAGAGGTAAAATCGAAGACCTAATTGCACACCTGGAGGAATTGGAGAAACAACGACAAACTCTCATGAAAAGAAGAACAAAGAAGGAATTAACAAAGATAAGAGCAGAACTAAATGAAATAGAAAATAAGAAAGCACTAGAGAAAATAAACAAAACTAAACGCTGGTTCTTCAAGAAGATCAATAAAATTGACAAAACCTTAGCCAGACTAACAATGAAAAAAAAAGAACAGGTGCAAATAAACAAAATAAGAAATGAGGAAGTGGATATCACCACTGACCCCACAGAAATAAAGAATATCTTAAGAGGATACTTTGAAAAATTATTTGCCAGCAAGAATGATAATTTAGAGAAATGGACAAATTCCTAGAAACTCACAAGCAGTCTATATTGATGAAAGAAGAAATTGATGAACTCAACCATCCAATTACAAATAAAAAGAAAGACTCATTCATTAACAACCTCCCAACTAAGAAGAGCCCAGGACAAGATGGATTCAAAGGTGAATTCTAATAAACATTCCAGAAAGAACTAACACCAATTTTGCTTAAGCGCTTACCAAAAAAAATGATGTAGAATGAAAATTGCCTAACTCATTCTATGATGCCAGCATTACCTTAATACTAAAGCCAAAGATACCACAAGAAAGGAAAATTACAGACCAATCTCTCTAATGAAACTAGATGCTAAAATCCTCAACTAAATGCTTGCTAATCACATTCAACAACTTATCAAATGAATTATACACCATGACTAATTAGGTTTCATCCCAGGTATGCAAGGATGGTTCGACATAAGAAAGTCAATGTAATGTGCCACATAAACAGATTGAAAAAAAAAAATCACATGACCATCACTATAGACACAGAAAAAACATTTGACAAAATACAGCACAATTTCCTGATAAAAACACTGTAAAAGATAGGAATAAATGGAAAGTTTCTGAACTTGATAAAGGATATATATGAAAAACCCACAGTTAACATCATCTTCAATGGTGAAATGCTAAAAGCTTTCCCTCTATGATTGGGAACAAGACAAGTATGCCCACTATCACTGCTCATATTTAACATTGTCTTAGAAGTATTTGCTCAAGCACTGAGGCAAGAAAAAGATATAAAAGGCATCCAAATTGGAAAGAAAGAACTAAAAATTTCTCTATTTGCAGAAGACATGATCCTATACATAGAAAGCCCTGAGAAATCTACAACAAAGTTTCTAGAACTTATAAATGATCTGAGTAAAGTCACAGGCTATAAAATAAATGCTGAAAAATCGGTAACATTTCTGTACACCAATAATGAGCAAGCAGATGAGGAAATCAAGAAAAAAATACCATTTACACTAGTAACTAAAAGAATCAAATACCTAGGAATAAATTACTTAAAGATGGAAAGGATTTATATATAGAAAAGTACAAAACACTGTTAAAGAAAATCAAAGTAGACTTAATTAAATAGAAGAACATTCCCTATTCATGAATAGGAAGACTAAACATCAATAAGATGTCTATTCTACCCAGACTAATCTACGGATTTAATGCAATCTCAATAAAAATCAACACAGCAGTCTTTAATGAATTGGGAAAACTAACTACAAAATTTATTTGGAATAGTAAGAGGCCCCAAATCACCAAAGAAATACTGAAAAAGGAAAATGAAATTGGAGGTATCACACTACCTGACTTTAAAACATAGTACAAAGCTACAGTGATCAAAACTGCAAGGTATTGGCACAATGATAGACATACTGACCAATGGACCTGAATTGAGAGTTCTGATATAGATCCTCGCATATACAGTCATCTTATATTTAACAAGGCCACCAAGCCCACCCAACTGAGGGAGAATGTCCTCTTCAACAAACAGTGTTTGGAGAACAGAATCTCTATATCCAAAACAATGGGAGAGGAACACCATCTCACACCCTATACAAAAATCAACTCAAGAAGGATCAAAGGTCTAAATTTAAAAGCCAAGACCATAAAGACCTTGGAAGATAATGTAGTGAAGCATCTACAAGACATTGTAATAGAAAATGCTTTCATGAACTTCAAGCCCAAATCATGAGCAGCAAAAGAAAATTAGATAAATGGGACCTCCACAAAATTAAACACTATTGCACCTCAAAGAATGCTATCAAGAAAGTAAAAAGGTAGCTTAACAAATGGGAGAAAATATTTGGCAGCCATATATCTGATAGGAACATTATATCCAGCATATATAAAGAAATCCTTCACTTTGAAAATAAAAAGGTAAAGAGCCCATTTAAAAAATGGGCAAGTGACCTGAAAAGACACTTTTCCAAAGAAATACAAATGGCTAAAAAGCACATAAAAAGATGTTCAACATCACTAGCTATTAGGGAAATGCAAAACAAAAACTACAATGAGATACAATCTTACACCAATTAGAATGGTGGCTATTAAAAATCAGTTGTCTGTATGTGTTGGAGAGGATGTGGAGGAATGGGAACCCTCATCAACTGTTGGTGGGAATATATAATGGTCCAGCCATTTAGGAGGACAGTTTGGCAGTTTGTCAAAAAAATAACTATAGAACTTCCATATGATTCATCAATTCCACTGCTGGGTATATACCCCGAAGAATTGAAAGCTAAGATACAACCAGATATATGCACACCAATGTTCATAGCTGCGTTATTCCCTATTGCCAAAAGCTGCAATCAACCCAGGTGCCCATCAACAGAAGAATGGGTAAACAAAATGTAGTACATACATACAATGGTATATTACTCAGCTGTAAGAAGAAATAAAATGCCAACAAATGGGATAACATGGATGAATCTTGAGGACATTATGTTGAGTGAAGCAAGCCAGGCATTGAAAGATGAACCATGCATCACCTTACTGATATGAATTACGCAAATTTAGCAGACTCAGAGAGTTATTTTCAGGGAGATAGGTGTGGAAGCTGCCCTCAGCATCTGCTTTATCATGGCCATTCTTAGAACTGGCATTTGGCCAAATGTCATTGCACATGTTCCACACTAAGTTTCTATCTCCCCGTACTCGCTACATCTTTTCTTGTAAATCTGCTGACCAGGCTGTAGTTTGTTACCTAGCAACTTGCGACATCCACATCAGATGACCCCTCCTCCTTCAGAGTATATATACCCTGCCTCTTCAATAAACTTTTGCAGCTTGATCAGAATCCTGTCTTGCTGTCATTCTTCGTGTCTCTTGTCCCCCCAATTCCCACTCCCTCTTTCAGGTTCCGGTTCGACTGACCCACGGGCCGGGTCAAGTGGTGCCTGAACAGGGACCCGAACATGAGGGATCCAGTGAGGAACGCTGACGAAATTTGGAGGATGCTGCGATGGACCTCTGTGAGAAATTTGGAGGACGCTGCGACGGACCTCTGTAAGTATTCTGGAGGACGTTGCAAGGGAACCTGCCTCGCAATCGGACCTCTGTAAGTGGGAGAACGTTGCGAGGGAACCTGCCTTGCAATCAGACCTCTGTTACTGATCAGTGATTATGGGACAAGATATTAGTCAGCATGAGACATTTGTAGAGGGTCTCACAGATGCTTTAAAGACACGAGGAGTAAAGGTGAAAGTGAAACAATTGTTAAGGTTTTTTGAGTTTCTAAAAGAAGTTTGTCCCTGGTTCCCCCAAGAGGGAACCATAGATGAGAGGAGGTGGGCAAGTCACTGCTTTCACATACTGGAATCTCATTAATGAGATTCTAAAAGTCCATTCTTCTGCCCCTGATATTCAAAAACTCTGCAGGGGAGGGGAAGAAGCTCTTAAAGAGCACTCCTGTTCCTGTCCCGCTTCTGAATGCAACTCTGTAGTTATTGATATGCCTGAAGTTTCCGATAAACCTCTTATCAACATGTCCAGGGAACTTTTAAATAAAGAGCTCAGTGAAGA
>JAQZBX010013390.1:0-39941 GCA_029593785.1 Cabassous unicinctus | reverse complement strand
TTTTCTGTGTCTGCTTATCTCCCCCTTGCTGTGAGGTCTTGCTGCATCAGCCCACCGTGCCACGTGGGCCAGCCTGCCCTCACAAGGAGGCCCCGGGAAGCGAACCCGGGGCCTCCCATATGGTAAACAGGAGCTCTATCGATTGAGCCACACCCACTTCCCAATAAATTACTTTTGAAATTCCCAGGGTCTCAGCACAAAAGATATACTTAATAAGTTGATTGACATGAAATAGTTAATATATCAATGTTATTTGTTTAATTTTCCAAAAGAATAAGAAAAGCAATGGGAGAGATCTGAAATGAGGTAGTAAATTTGTATTGAAACTATATGGCTTGATGTGTTTTATTGATAGTCAGAAATTTCACCAAGTGGAAATGAATTGTTAATTCTATTCAAAATTTTGGTAAATGTGTGTGAAAGGGTAACAAATGACAGTATATGATATATATTGAATTTTAGGATAAAGGGTTTCAAGTTTATCTTGTATGCAATAGGGAGCAAGTGAAGGTTTTAGAAGTATAGTGATGCCATGAAAGTAGATATTTAGAGAAATAATTCTGGCAACGGTATGTAGTGTCAGTCTAGTTGGACTAGGTCTACAGGAGAAATAGAGTTGTTGTTGTCATCTTAATTACTTGTAAGGCATTTGAATATAAATAATGATAATACTCGGTGACATTGAATATAGGAAACAGGAAAAATGTGAAAAACAATGAATAGATATAAGGTTTCAGAGGTTTCAAACTAGTGTCATTGTAGACAAAGGATACTTGAAAATTATTTTGAGGGAAAGACAATGATGAATTCTGTTTTGAAGAATTAATTCCTGTTAAAAATAAAATGTTAAGAGAAATCATTACAATAAGATCATAGAAGTGAATCACCATATCATGACTTCATTATTTCAAAATCAGTAAATGAAATTCCTAAAATCCAAGGAATAAGTTAAAGAATTCAAAATATTAATTGTGGGTACCTAAAAGTGCCTCAATATCAATGATAAAACTAAAATGGAATGGGATATTTAGGAGTGACCAAGCTCTTTCAAAAATATAGCATAAGCTAACCGGGATTTTTCAGAAAGTTTATGGGCTGATTTTAGTTACTTTTGAAGACTAAAACAGAGTTCATAAAGCCTGGTAATTCCAGAGTCCATTGTTATTTTCACGTCCTCAAACATTGAACATAGCAAATGGGACTGACTAAATCTATCTATTGGGATACTATTTTAAAAATGAATTAATGGATGAAGCTTGAAGACATCGTGTGGAATTAAATAAGGCAGACATGAAAGGACAAATATTGCATGATCTACCTTTTATAGAATAATTAGAATAAGCAAATTCATAGATGCAGAAACTAAAACACCGGTGACCGTGGCTGGGGTGGGAGTAGGGAATGGGGAGTTGACGCTTAATTGGTACAGAGTTTCTGTTTGGAGTGACGGAAAAGTTTTGGAAATGGATGGTGGTGATGGAGGCACAACATTGTGATTGTATTTAACACAACTGAATTGTATATTTGAATGTGTTCAAATGGGTAAATCTTAGGATGTTACTAGAATAAAATTTTTAAAAAAACACATACAGTGAACCCTAATGTAAACTAGGTACCTTATAGTTGATAGGGCAATTATAATAATACTGTTTCATCAATTGTAACAAAGTTACCACACTAATGGAAAGTGTTAATAATAAGAAAACTGTGAGTATGAGGCGGTATACGGGAACTCGGTATTTTCAGCATGATTTTTCTGAAAACCTACAATTTCTCGAAATAATAAATAAATAAATAAACAAATACACAAGCTCCCAGACACAATCTATGGAAAGCATTTTGGGATGTGAAGAAATTCCTCTTTTACTTGTAGCTGAATTTTAAAATTATATCAAAAAGTCGAAACAAGGATTCCAGTTACCTACTATGCAAATTTAATTTTGAGACTTGAAAGACTAGATTGAGATGTTAGCTTGGGTCCTCTGGACAAAAACTATATCATTTAGACATTATTTAATTGAACAAGTTTTTATTAATACAGTTAGTATTGCCTGAAAATAGTATATATGCCCACAGTGTTATAATTTCTTAAATATGGACTACATGTCTCCATTGTCTAAAATAGAGATTAGAGAGAAAGCAGATTACGGAGACAAGTCTTTTCAGGTTACAGTGACAACAATCCAAGATGATGTAGCCATGCTATTCAAAAACCCTGAGTATACTATCTGAAATAAAAGAACTAATATACTTTTTTCCACTGGAATTCTTGTGAGAACCCAGAGAATTATGTTATGACTTTCCGATGATACTTATTTTTTTATGGTAGTGTAAAAGACTTTCAAGTGTTGTTGGATGCTAAAGTATTTAGTAGAGTACCTTTAGCCTCTTCACCCCCAACCCCTCATCTCCAAAGCCATCTGAAAATGAAATGGCTTCTCAGGAGAAAAATTAGTGAAAAAAACATTTGAAATACACATCTTGTGCTAAAACTCAGTAGGATCTGAAATGGCCATCACATGAAAAGCCCAAAGTGGGCTAACATGAGGTGCTAATAAATAACACTGAAGCTTATAAAATTCACGGATAATGTGTTGATTCCAAGTAGAGGAAAACCAAGGGAAAATATGTTTTCAATTTGGGATTATTCAGTAGTTTTACAAGAGTTCAATTTGGCATCAGGTCATCTGGGAAACAATAATTGCTTCAGCTTGTATATTGTTTTGAATACAATGATATCAGATAAAGAAAGTTTTAATGTAATGACAATTATTTAAGATATGCCCTCATGGGCATATCTATGTAAGTGAACTAAATCCCCACTTAAATTTCATGCCTTTAGGAGGAAATTTTTGAAAAAATAGCCAATCTATTTTCTTGCATGCCATCGAGCCTATTTATGATGCTCATTGCCTAGCTCCGTTTCCATCATAAGAAAAAATCTCAGGCATGCGTGACACAGTCTTCTCACTTGTCCGGCTCCATTGCTTTTTGACCACTTTGTTGCAGGGCATTCAAAATTAATTTCAGAAAGAAAAGGCACAAGGAATTTGCTTGCAATGGATTTGTGACTTTTGTGCTATGTCCACAAATCAATGGTCAGTGGATCTCAATGTCTGGAGATATTTGTGGTTGTCGCAAGCTGGGCTTATGATGTCTTCTGGCTGGTCGAGGCCAGGGATGCTGGCTTAAACATCCTACAATGCATGTGTCAGGTCCCCCTCCCCCAGCAAAGAATTATCCAACCCAAAATGTCAATAATGCAAAGAAGTCAGAAACCCTGTTGCAAGTTCTCAAAGACCCCCAGGAGTTGTTTCCATAGACAGACAGCCAGGGTTCCGCAAAGCCAAGGAAAACAGGCACAGTGTGCTTACACATTCTGCTGACTGTTACTACACAAATAAACAAGGTGCTTGAGTAGGTATTTTTCCTCCTGTAAGTTTAGGGTAAAACGTGATCCACATTAAATCTATTGCAACTTCACCTAATAAAAGTTCCCTTTATTCAAGTCTTAAAGCAGAATTTCTTTTTTGTTACTTTCTCTACTGCTTACTGAAAAGAACTTTATATAAGTACGTTTTATGAAAACCTGAGAGGCTTTATGTGGTATTTCTACCTTTTTAGAAAGCCACACAATACCTCATTCTCAGCATCTGTCAAATTTCTGGGTCTTGACGACTAGTGAGGTTCACTATACACATTGGTAGGGAAGATCCATCTTTCTTAAGGGAAAATTTCCTTGAGATAGCAAATTTAGTTTGTTTGTTTTTGCCTTTTTCTTAAAAGAAATGGCCTCTTTAATTTTGAATGAAAATCATGACATAGACAATTTTACAGCAAGTTTATGAGTGTGGATATGGAATCATTATAATGCCTTGTCCAATTTTCCTAATTCTTGCTTACCATTTTGTGATGGTTTAGACGCAGACTTTAGAGTATGAAAACCCTGGGTTAGAAATCGCTCTCTGACACCTACTAGCTGTGCCACGTTGGCTAAGTCACCTCTTGAAACTCAGTTTTCTCATATGTAAACAGGGAATAATAATGAGCGACTAACTATGAGTGGCCAATGAAATAACGCATATAAGAGTCTTAATATAATGCCAGGTGACTAAAACGCTCTCAATACTGTTATGATTAATATTATCTTCACTGTCATCGGTACATTGTAACGAGACCCTAAGGCTGAACATGTCTGAAGGCTTCATATTCGCAGCTCTGCCTGCGCTGGACCCCAGGCTCTGGGAGGTCCAGCATTATCTCTTCCTCTCAGCTGCCCGCTCAATGCCTGGCACAAAGCCAGGTCTCTCCAACTTCCAATGAATATCCAAATGACTAGATGAATAAACATTTTGCAAGTGAAAATTGGATAACTTAAGAAAGACTCACCTCATAAGACAAAAAATATTTTAAGGTTTCTGTTCATCAGGACAAGATATTGTAATAAAATCCCGTTTGTAGAAAACTGTCTGGGAAATAGAGAAATCTGAATAATTGAGTGTTTCCATTAATAATGTACTATGAGACATGCCAAATATATTATACATGTTGTATGTGTGTGTGTGTGCACATATAACCTATATACACGTAAAATATCATATCCTATAATTCCTGGTGTTTAAAAGTCACTTCAGACTCTTATTCTAAGTGCACCAAGAAGTCATTTTACTGTTTATCATGGGAGAATGACATAACGAGAATTAACTTTAGGGAGAACCCGTTAGCTACACTCTGGGGAATACGCCTAGGAAACAAAAACTGCAGCAGGGACGCCAGTCAGGAGGCGCTTTTCGGCAGCCCAAGAAAAGCTGGTGGTGGTTAAGACAAGGTGCTCGGTATAGAGGAATGACAGAGCGGGGATAGACTGGGAAGACTCAGGGACTGGAAATGCCCAGCAGTAGAGGTGGGAGAGGGAGTGGGAGAGCAGGAGGGAAGGCGGGGAGGGAAGGTTAAACGGAGTCAACCAAGGGGGATGCCAGGGCTCTTGGCAAAAAGCAGCAGAGTGACATTTAGTGTCATTTACTGAGGGAACTTGGGCTGTGGAGGAAGAATCAAGTCTCCCCACTACTCTGGCTGTTGCTAATTACCCTTTCAGTACCAAAAATTCTGATTCTGCTTTTCCCCCCAAGGAGACAGAGCTGTGCTGGATACTGTTTGTTTCTTTCACTTGGTAAAAACATTCTTCCTTCTGCTTTAAATTTTTCATTTTATCCTCCCTCATCTCCTCTGCTCCTAGTTAGCCTGTTAAAGCTTTGGAAGAATATAAAAGAGAGATGTAGATTTCCAATAAATACCTCTCTCCCGGGAAAAGGTCATTGAGCCCAAAAAGAAGGAGGAATAAACTACCTTGTAAAAGTCATCATTAAACTCAGTTTACTTAGTCCCACTGCACTGTTTATGACGAGTCACTAAAATGTCAGCCGGTTCCTCAGGGAAATGAGTCATTCTCTTTTACAGTTAGGTTTTTCCTTAAAGTGTTGTGGTGGCTAATGTATATAGGATACATCACAACTTTATTTTCTCAGTACTAGAAGCATTTATAGAAACCCCGGATTATTCAAATAGATAAACAAGGATACTTTTAACACAACCTCTCTTGTCTTGACTTTAAAATATATCTCCATAAAGACAACAGGCAGAAGCATGTGTTCATTGCTTGAACGGTTTCTCCAGGGTGTCCTTTAATGGATAGCGGGAGTGCTGAGTTAGTGAGCCTTGGCATCCCCTCTTGAACCAGACTAGCTGTCTTAACCAGATGCTCTCCCAGCATCACTGATAAAGAATGCCTTCACAGCGGACATCAATAATAATGTCTAGGAAAAATAATAGAAATGCCTTATAATAAATAGCTGATGACATGACTGGGAGGCAAATAATCTCAGCTAAAACCCATGCAAAAAACAGAGAGCAAAAACCATGCCACAATGCTGCAGCCCTAGAATACTGAAACATTTAGGAAGTGCTGAAGCATTCGCACTCCACATTTGTTTGTGTGGCCAGTGTGGCAGAGGTTTTAGGCATTGGATGCTTAAATAAGCCATGATATATGACATGCTAAACAAGTGAAGTCCCCAGTTTAGAAAACTGCTCCAGGGTGAGGCAGGTGACAGCACACAGTGGATAATAAAAAAGCCAGAATCACATTCCCATTTTTCATCCAAAAGAAGCAACCATACAAGTCCAGTCTCATTTTAACTTGCACGGTTGGAACTTGATCAGTTACCCCTGTTACCACATTAGTTCCCTGGTGAAGACATATCCATTTTCATCTATCTGCAAGATGGGCTTTTCATGTCACCTGGGAACTCATTACAGGGCAAACATTTTGCAGTTAAAGTTGCTGAATTAATTATAGGAACAGATCCTAACTCAGAGGCAAAAGAGAAGTTTGGAGATCAGATAACACGATGACACTGGACTTTTCACACCAAAACCTATAAATCATCCAAATTATTAAAACAATGGGGTCTTCTGGGGTGTGACAGCATAAAATAGTGCCCTGGTAAACTGCAAATAAGCCTAGGAGCAGCTGAATCAAGTTTCAGGGATAGGGATATTTTATATATTGTGAATCTCAGTTTCTCTGAGAATGAGAGATTTATATGATTCCTTCACTCCAGAACCTAAATAAAACTCTGTTTCAAAGAATTGTTGCAAATGTATCACACCAAAGCAAGGTGTTGATAATAGGGTGGTAGATGGGAACTCTGTATTTTATGCAAGTTTTTCAATAAACCTACAACTTCTCTAATAAATGAAAAGAATAAAATCAGAATTGTTAATAATTGTGCCGGCCAATGGCTGATTTTTTTTCTAGCTTACTACCTTACTCGCTCATATTTATTTTATAGTGTTTTTTAATATTATTTCTTTACAGTCTCTCAAAATTTTAAGCTATAATGTGGTGGTACCATAGCTTATTGAAATTCAGGATGAGATTCAAGAAGTTCCCTCAATCAATGTTTGATTCTTCTTCCTCACAAACCCCTTACTTCACAGTTGCACTACTAGTAAATTTTTCTGTCATATCACTCTAGTTCAGGGATTCTTCTGATATCCTCACACTTCTTCAACCTCTTCTTTTCTTGATCAGCATGCCAGACTTTACCCAGACATGCAAATTTTGGAGACAGTCCAAAGGTGATCAATAAATGTGATTAAGTGCTTGGGAAATAGGCTGCATAAAGAAAGATGAAAGGCAATATTTTAGATAAAATAGAAAGCTGCTATCAGAATATATTCAATAGCAGTTTTCCAGAGCAAGGTCTTGAATTTCAATGACATTTACTTAGGATTGATTTTAAAAAAAAAGTAAGTAAAAATTCTAAAAGCCAACCCTCCAAAAATTCACTTGCCTGCCGTTTTCAACTTCTTTCACATCCTTTATCACAACTCTTGTATCTTACCTTCCTCAGGTTACGTATCATAGATGCAGAATGCTAAATGCTTTAGTTTTCTATATTCTTTCCAAATTGCCTATTATAGTCCAGGAGGCATTTACATAGCAAAAACTTTCTACTCTAGGACAGTGGTTCCCAGCTCCCAGTCTGCCCCTCAGAGGATAGCCGGCAAGTTCTGGAGGTATTTTCAGTTGTCACTTCTGGGGTGTGGATGGGGATGCTCCTGGCCTTTAGTTCAGCAGAAGCTATGGGGGTGCTATTAAACACCATACAGTGCACAAAACAGTTCCCAACAACAAAGAATTACCCAGTGCAAGATGGCATTAGTTAATCTGCAGGAAATATGGTAAATACAATATGGGTCATGCTCTGTGTCATCAAAGCCAGCCCCAAGTCTCCAGCAGGAGCCTGTCCGTGCCTGGTGGCAACAGTGAGTATGAGTGTGTCTGGGGTAGCTGTGTGGGTCACAGCGTTACCTGTCCATCCAGGCTGCCCAGAGCCCACCTAGTGCAGGACCACAGCCCTGGCTCTGCTGTCTGCAGTGCTGTGTCACTGTGTGTGTGTTCATACATCAGTTGAGTGAATTTTATCTCTTCTTATACAAATCACCACATCAGCAAAGTCAATCAAAAATGTATGTTTATCTACCAACCAGAACGAACTCCTTAGAGTCTATTTTTTAATATATTGCAAACTAAAACCACGTTCACTGAGCAATAAACATTGTAGATGTTTTTCTCACTTGTTTCAAGTTAGAAATAAAAGAAAACTCTCTCCCTTTTTTTAAGATAACCATTGTCTTCCTCAGTCACAGGGGTTGCACTTACCTCCCTATTTTCATCCTCGGCTCTGAGTTTAGGGTAAGACACTTTTGCCTTTACTAGTTCATACAGGTGGCTGGTGTTTATATTCTTTGACGTTCCTTGCGAATCCCTACTCCTTGCTAAACGTGTGGGCTCCCCTCTGGCACCTTTCCTGAGGGACAAGCTCTGATATGAGCAAACAGGCAAATAGCAGCAGCAGCTTCTCAGCACTGAAGCAGCAGAGTGAAAGAATATGGCTTGATTTGGACTGACAAGTACAGCAAAACCATTGTGCAAAAGCAGGGCCTACAGTCACCGAAGCAGAGTTTTTACAGTAACAAAGACTTGAATTGATGTACTTGATTTGAAAATAAAAAAAAAAGACTTGTCTTCTACTATCATTATTGGTTTTGTACACCCCACAGAGTCCCAAGTCTGTTACTTGGAGAAAAAAGACACTAGCATGTCATTTAGAAGAGAAAAAGCAAAGCTTCCAAAGGAACCCTACTAGGAGGCAGAACATTCTGGCACTGCCCACATCACAGTCTCTTGAAAGCCCAAGCTCTGTTTGGCTAGTGAATTTTCTAAGGTCGCTCTGCCCACTTTCGTGTTGTATTCATCATGTCCACACCAACTCCACCCACATAAATCTTTTTCTGGGAGGGAGGTATTGGAGGAAACATCATGCCTTGGCACCACCAGAACCGACAACCTAAGGGCAAACTGACCTCAACAGAAAAATCTACACTTCTTCCCCTGCAGCAGGAAACCCCTGCCACTCTCCATTTGTCACTGGAGCTGGGCTGGGTGGTTAAGATGGATACTGCTAGGTAGCCTCGGGGCAATGCATTATTACAATCATGTCCTTTGTTCCTCAGTTAGGTACCTAGTAACCCATCATGTGCAGCTCCTGACTTGCCAGTAATTCAGACTGTCACATTATGAAATCTATAAAGACACGTCTCTGTAAGATAATAATGGCCAACATATGCCTTCCAAAGCCCAGGAATGGGAATAAAAAAACAGAAAGAAAGAAGAGTTGTACATACAAAGTGAATTCCTTTAAAAGAAGAAAAAAAAAAGAGACAATAAGGAACAATTCATCACAGTCCACTAAGAGAACATCAACATTCACAATGACATAGCTAAGCATAAGCCCCCTCTACCTGACAATGTATAAAATCTCCAGCACTGCTCCTTCAGGCTAAATTCTGCTGACTGCAGTTTTATCCTTTAACATGACCTCTGTCTATAGACAGTGCAGTCAGCCCCAAATAGCAATATCTGTGATATAATTTTCAAGAGTTTCAGAACATTTTTAAATTCCCTGAATCCTTGAATAAACTCTATGAAATCTTCCCTGTTATCTTTTCAGCCACTATGACCCCACGACAGATATCTTCAGGGATAATATGTTCAGTTTGAGAACAATTTCTTCCTGAAAAGTGTCATTGTTGTGAGTTTTCAAAAGAAAATAACAGCTTGATAAAGATGAAACCTATTATTAAAAGTAAAATAAATATAGTTCTCCCCCCCCGCCGTTCTGCCCAAGTTATACGTGAAACTGCTTGGAACAGGGTAAGGCTCTGATAACCTCATTAGAGTACAGCAATGTCCAGACAGAGTGAGTGATAGCCTCATGCCATTCTAAGAGTCTGAAATTCAACTTCAAAACTCAATGAGCCAATTTTGGGAAGCAGATGTGGCTCAAGCAGTTGAGCACCAGCTTCCCACATGAAAGGTCCCTGTTCAGTCCCCAGCGCCTCCTAAAAACAAAAACACAAACAAAAAGCAAACAAACGAAAAAAACAACTCAGGGGAGCTGATGTGGCTCAGTGGTTGAGTGCCAGCCTCCCACACATGAGGCCCGGGTTTCAATCCCCAAGCCCCGGAGCCTCAAAAACAAAACAAAACAATACAAAACAAAAAAACACCTCAATGAAATCAATGAAAGGTGGAGCGAGCGTAGCTCAGGGGTTGAGTATCTGCTTGTCATGTACAAGGTCCCGGGTTGCTTTGCCTACTTTAGTGTTTTATTCATCATTTCCTGGTACCTCTTTTAAAAAAAAAAACAAAAAAAAAACCTCATTGAAAGACCCACTTTTTAAAATAGTATATTTTAAAAATTGATTTAGTAATGTAAAAGTTCTTATAAGTCCCCTGAAGACAATAAAAGAGTATGTTACAATTAGCACTATGTATCTGAAAGACAGGAGAGGCAGGGAGACTGGTGCTTCAGGCATTCTTTCCTTGCAGTGATATCCAGCACTCCTCTCCACCCGGCGTGCCTCGGCCTTTCTTCAGAGCTCCTTGAAGACTTTCCATCCATTTCTATTAGGTTTTCTCTCACTGACATCACAAGGCAATGGCAACTCCATTTCTTCAAGCCACACCTTAGTGTTTCTGCACAGGACATGAATCCCCATCACTTTATTTACTTGGTCCTATATTAACACATTTTCTTTTGAAACTTTATGTCACATTTTTGTTTCTCTTAACTTCCAAATTTCACTTCCAACAATGTGCACTTGTAGAGTGGTCTGTATCCAGAAACACTTCAATGCTTTCTGAGACATGAGCTCCAGTTAGTATTATGAAAATCAAAGCCAAATACAGATACAGAGAAATATGTTGCATTTGTCTCATATTTCTTCCTCTCTGCCACATTCTGTCATCAGAATGTGAGACATTTGTGGACATTTGTGGCTGCTTTAACATCATGCAATGAGAGTAGAACACAGTGTGGAAAACAGTGTAGAGACAGCAATAATAGGTCGATGCATGTGATTGATCCTACCATTAACGAACAAGGATAGAATTCTTATCCTAGTCAGACTTTGATGACCCTGGAAGGAAATGAGGTAAGGAAAATAGTGATTCCAAATTTAGCCAATGCACATCAGTTTATAGGAGAGGAAAGAAGCTCCCTCCGGTCATTACAGCAAAAGTGTGTCCTAAGTAAGGAAAAGGATCAGGATCATCAGTCTTGAGAAGAAGGTGTAGCAGACAGGATGTGGTCAAGATGTCTTACAGCTCACAGAAGGCCTAGGAAGTCAGAACAGGATAATTGCAAAGACTTCTGATAATAGTTACCCTGAACTAGGACAGACTTCACGGGCTAACAGCTCTGTCCTCACCTCAGACACCAGCAGCAAGTTCCCAGGGGTTCCCAAGGGTTCCCAGGGCCACCTTCCCTTCTGACCAAGTATTCAGGGGTCCTCACTATACTCTCAGGTTCAATAATTTGCTATAGTGCTATACTTACAATTACAGTTTTATTACAACAAAAAGGATAAAAATCAGAACCAACCTAAAGAAGAGACACATAGAGTAAAGTCTGGGAAAGTTCCAAATGCAAGTCTTCTATTATCTTCTCCCCTTGGAATCAGGATATGCCGTTCTCCCAGCACATCCATATGTGATGACACATAGAGTGCTGTCAACCACAGAAGCTTGTCCAGACTTCAGTGTCCAGAGCTGTTATTGAAGCTTCCTTACATAAGAATGATTGACCGAATTGCTGGCCAAGTGGTTGAACTCAATCTCAAAGACTCCCTGGCCTCCGGGGAGGTCAGGATGATATTTCCTGGCTCAAAGTCCCAACCCAGTAGTCACATGGTTGGTCATTCTGTCATGGGAAGCCCCATCTTGAGATTACTGATGAGGTTGGCCCCATCCTGAGTCTTCTGGTTAACATAAGCTATCAGGTGTGGTTTGTGGGCTTGGGTGGGGAGGACAGGGGAGACCATGTGTAACAACGATATTCCCATCACCCAAGAAATTCCAAAGGTTTAGAGGTGACCTCCCAGGAGCCAGTACAAAGGCCAGATTTCTCTTTGGATAAAGTTAATTCTTCACTACACAGTTTATGTTCCATCAGGATTGAAACACATGGCTTCATAAATGGAAGTCAGTGTAAGATCAGCAGATAAAGCAAAAAGTTAATCAGCTACCATAAGCTGGAGTCTGAAGAGCATTTAAGGAAGGCTTTGGGACCTGGGCTTAAGATAAACAGCAGGGACTTCTCCCACTGCTGTTCCAATGAAAATTATAGCAACCTAGATTGCTCAGGAATTTCTGGTCAGATCCAATTTTAGAAGAATATGATATGATGATTTACGGAGGCATTTCAAGGCATGTGCAGTTGCTAAAGATGTATGTGCCCTATCTCCTGAGGAGTATTCCATTATCTAGTTGGGTGAAAGCACTGCAGCTTCTGAAAATACCTAGGTTGGTGGGTGGTCCAATGGGATAAACTTTAAGAGTTTGACTTCCTTGAAATTTAACCCATAATTCACATTGACTCTTATTTCTGCTGCTACTAAATTTGCTACTCATTTCTCTCACTCCTTAATTAAGCGCATTTGTCTTGCAAATTATGGGCCAGAAGTGGTGTGCTCCTCACTGCTCCTCTATGTCCCGGGGATCCTCCCCCGCCCCTGTCCCCAGGCTCCCATCTGGGTGTCGCTCTTTCTGTGCACCAAGGAGGACTGAGACAGGAAGGGAACCCAGACAGATCTGGGTAATAAAACCAAACCACTGGAAACAGAAGGCTGAGAGCAAAGGGAAAGACTGGAGAGGCAGCATGATGCCAATATAAAGCAGCCTCAGGAGCATGAGTGCCTTACAAGTCTAAACATCCCATGAAACCTCCGTCATATTATAAATGAGCGTGTTCTGTTTCAAAAGTAGATCCCTAAGACATTTTCAGAGGTTTCCAAAGGAAATAAACAGGTCAAAAGTAGGTTCTAAGTTCCATTCTCCACAATCCCTGACACAGTGCAGAAACTCAATAATGAATTTCAGCTAAACATTAATTAATTAATTGATGACAGATGAGCCAGGTGTTAAACATAATAAACCATTTCAAGTGTCTACACAGCAAAATCAGTATAACTGATTTAAAATCTTATCTATTTGAATGTTTCTAAATATCACTTTCTGCAAAAGAGGCAGAAAGTAAAAGGCCAACTTTATCCAGCACAGAATAATCTTGTAAGTGCTGTTCGTAAAGGAGGCTATTTAGTTGGATAGAAGAAGGAAACTTCAGGCATATAAATAAGTGAGCTATAAAACTCCTTTGTGTGTTTTTAAAGTAGGTCAGGTTAGAATGCAGTACTGTTTTTTCGCCTTTGCCCGCTAAACCATGACAAGAAAGAATAAAGAGGCAGAGAGTAAAGAACAAGGAAGATCAAATGGGAACTTTTCCTCTGAAATGTAATAAGCAGTCATAAGTTGTAATTAATATAAATGAAAACTTATAAAGGAATAAAAGTATCACACAGAGATGAATTGAAGACAAGAATGACCACTGTCAAGACTGGAATTTGTGTCCTGAAAGGCCAAGTGAAGAAATACCTCAAAATACAGAGAAAAAACACAAAAAGAAAGAAACGATGAGGTCCAGGAGAACTACTGCGCAAATAACAGGAGTTCCAGTCCACTTCTAGATTCGCCCCCTGAACCTACTTACCCCTGTTCCCCTCCCATCTCTCTTCCCATCTAAAACTATCCCCACCCTCATAGTCTTAGTGGCAATTCTCTCCTTCTTTTTGTTAAAACCAAAATTCTAAAATCTTGCTTGCCTCCTCTCTTTTTTGTATCCTACGTGGAATTCATCAGCAAATCCTATCCCATCTACCTTCAAAATCCTTTAAGCTCAGAACCTGACAACTTGTTGGCAACTCAACTGCTATAACCCATTGTTATCTCTTGCCTGGATACCTGGATAGCTTGCTAACTGTCTCCCTGCTTCCACCGTGGCCAACCTACAGTTTCTTTTCAACCCACCAGACAGTGTTACATCAGTCAAGGTAAAATCTTATGACATTGCAATGACCTACAAGGCCCGAAACAATCTGGAAGTTGTAATTTTTCTGAAATCACCCCCTACCACTCTCCATATCCCACCTCACTCATGGTATTCCAGACCCACTGGCCTCCACAGTATTCCTTAAACACTCTGGACATACTCCCAGCCTTGGGGCTGTTACACAGGTGGCTCCTTTTGGCCGGAATCTCCTAGAGGGGCCAAGAATCTATAAATCTCATAAGAATAAGAAGTGCTCTCTTCCTGCATTGACTGGACTCTTCACCTCATGCAGCTGTTATCGTAGATGGTTGAGATGCTCTGCAGCTACCAGAGAAACCCATCCCATCCTATATATATAACTGGTAAGCTTCAGGATTCTTTGTCATCAAAAGAAACTCACATTCTTCAGCTCTGTTGGCATCTCTGTGTCAACCACTTAATTGTCCTGTTATAACACACTGGATTGGTCAAGTCAACCATGTTCTTCATTTCCTCAGAGTTGACATAAAAGTATCACATATTACAAATGTGATGAAAGTCTGAAGAAAAATATTTAAAGGTATAATCCCCAAAGAGAAGGGGAAAAAAATGAAAAATCAGAAAGAAAGGTGAGTAATGAGTCAGATTTTACAATACTAAAGTATATATATTTGAAACTTTGAAATAATAATCTTATTTTTAACTGTTTTAATAAACTTTTACCCTTTAAAAGTTTTGGAAATATAGTAACATCTCAGAGTCAAAGTTTTGGAAAATTGCATTAACTTACTTTGCTTTATTGGGAGGAGGGGTAAATTTGTCTTCTAAAACATTTTTAAGTGCCAGATAATCTTCAGAGTCGATTATTTTTGAAAGCTAATTTTTAAAAAGATTACAATTAAATTGCATACCACAATTTACAGAGAACTTTCTTATATATTATACCAGTTCAAAATATCACCCAGCCACAGGAGGTTAATTTCTTATATAATGTGAATCAAAATTTAATAATATTAGAATAGATCAGAAATAAATTGAAAATATTTAGTAAAATAATAAGGCTGTCAGATAAGTAGCTATTTCAGTGCAACATACTACTTGCAAATTCTACAATAATCATTTTATTACTTAAATAATCACCATTGGCTGTTTTAACTGTATATATTCCTTATTTATTTTTAGTTCTGTTGACAGAAGATTGGCTGTTAAAAGCTAATTCACTTAACGCATTATCCTCATTCGATTTAGCCATGACTTTTTTTCATTTAATACAAACTATTATGCATTCTTTTACATTTCTTTCCATTATGAGTAGCCATTTTTATTCTGCTCCAAACTAGAATATTGAAGTAATGGATTATATAAACAGGGTGATATTTTCTAACAAATTTCCTCATTAAATGAACCAGGTACAGTACATATGTCACTGGCCAAGGATCATTTCTTTCATCTCTCTTCCAGCTTGTTTATGTATCCTTGTAGCACTTGACAGTTTCAAAAACTGAGTTTGAACTGGTATTTTTCTAGAAGCCCGCAAGTTGCATCGCCATCAACAACATACCATCCAATAATGCCAACCACTGATTAACTAATGTGAAAAATTCAGCACATGAGGACATTTGTATGTCCTCTTTCTCTCCCTTAAGCAGCTCTTTTCCAAAGTCTTGCCTGGAAAATGGAAATGAGACAGAGAAGTTAACAACATGCTACCTAATGATGGACACGTGTGTAATAAGAATGTCTAAATGTCTTTTTGATTTTTGTTTCTGGAACTGACGCAGTTCAAAGTCATCTGTGTCGCTGCGGTGTGCTGGTCTACCTTAGACTGCCGAGGGCTATTTGTCATGCATTTCTTTCCTACCTAGGATGTGACTGGTTTTGCAATTATGGATTTTGTCTATTTGCTTTGGTTCACGGATGGTTAAGGCATGACAGTGAGCTGGAAAGGAAGACGATGGTACTTGTGACAGCCCTCGTTTGTATCCATACTTGAAGCATAAACATCCATAAATCACCAAAATACTATAACCACCAAACTGATGAATTCAGCCTTAAAACACCAATCTCCGTGGCTGCCTATGGATGGTTAACTAGTAAGAAAATGTCACCTATGAAAGAGAAGAAAAACAGAAACAAAACAGAGACTTTCTAGCATGTAGGGAAGAAAATAAGGTAGGATAAAGAAGGAGATAAATTTGAAAAGACTTCTCTTTTTCCTATAATTTAAGAAATATTATCAAAGCCAAATAACCTTCAGAGTAAATTACTTCCAAAAACTTCTAATCTTAATAGCAAAATGGTATAAATGAATTGCACTTAACAGCTGACAAAGGGTTTGTCACATTTTATGCCACTTAATATTTTGCAGCACATTAGGGTATTTTTATATGAAGAAAAAATATTACAGTATGTCAGCAAATTCAGAGGTAAATTGAAAATTATTTTATTAAAATGTTAATGATGCTAACATGTAGCTATAACTATTTTAAAGATAAGGTTGCTTTTATTCTTACATAAAATAATTAGAAGCATTCTAAGAATCATTTAATATTTAATATTTAAACATAAGGATAGGAAACTATGGGTAAAGGAAATACATGAGGTAAGAAAATATACAAACATATTTTAGTTTCAAAGTACCTATAAAAAACCAATAAGGCTCTGTAAAGGATACACAGAAGTGTAAGATACTCTGTCTCTATGTTTCTGCCTGTCAGAGTCTTACCAGACAGAAAGGACTCACAAACAAATAACCAAATATCGATCCTCCTATGTCAGTGCTACATTACTGACACCACCAGATTTCAGAGGAGGGACCAACTTCTAACTGTGGTTTTGGTAGAAGGCTTCAAAGAAAAGGGTCTGTGGACCTAGTGAATTACTCTGCTTTTCTGCAACTGAGTTCAGAAAGGGAGGGAGATCAAAAGGGAATTTTTACTGTCAGTAAAGCTAAAGACTAAGCTCTCATATGGTTTATGTAATGACATTAACCAGCTACCAAATTCCACACACCAAACTTAGACATATTTGCAGAGCCACCCACAGGCAGCACCAAACAAACACAAGCCTGGTTTGACATGGGGAGCAAAACAGATGGTGTTTCTGAGGAGCAGATATCACCCACAAAGAAGAAAGAGGAGAACAGCTGAGCTACATATGCTCAGGTCTTATTTCCAAAAATTACCCATTAGAATTCATCCCTTCGCCTCCAGGTAGAAAAGTAGGAAAAGAGCCCAGACCTGTTAAACTAATGAATATCCCTCCATATGCAAAGAAATATCAGAAGTGGGTAAAAACTTTCCCCACATAGGATAAGAATCGCATAAGAAAATGGTTTTAGAGTAACCTGTACCTTGAATATCAGGAATTTATCATATAAAAAAAAAGTGGGTAGTCATTACATTTGAGTAAAGAGTCTGTTATTCTTATTTATTCTTATTTCATTTAACTTTTGAGCATGTACATATACAATGCACTGGACCATGTTCTTGGAATATCAAGTTGAAAATACGTGACCCTTACCATCAATGACATCACAGATTAGTGTGGGAATCAGAAAAGAATGAATAACTATCATACCACGTAAAAACCATCTTGGTTTTAAGTGTATAGACTCTAATAGTAGGATACACATAGTATAAACTATGTGTCAATAGGGTTCCAGAATACTAGCAAGATATGAGAAGCAGGGATCAATTCTACCTGGGAAGATCAAGAAAACTGTCCAGAGGAGAAGACGTTAAAGCTGTGATAAGGATAAGTTTGATATCACCAGCTGGAAGAAAAGCAGGGAAAGGCATTTCATGGAGAAGGGATGATGTAGCTAGAAAACAAATTGGGTGTAATAGATGTGTTCAGAGTGAACTGAAGGAGAAAGATGTGGCTACAGGCAGGGATGCCAGCAAGGGGGCTAATAAAATAGTTCATGCCTGAAGGTTGAAGGGTTTGCACTAGATATAGGAGTTAGAGTGTGTCAATGAATGAGAAACATTTATGAAGAAAGAATTCACAGAGTGGATTTGGAGGAAGGAGAGAGTTCAAGAAATAAGAGAAGGAAGACTAACTGAGATTTCAAGCCTGGATGATGAGGGAAAACATCCTTTGCCTTGAGATTAGATAAGCTTTCTAGACAAAATTTATTTTATTAGTCAGGGTTCTCCAGGGAAACAGAACCAACAGGAGATATCAGTAAATAGTATAAATTTTGTAAAATTGTCTTCTGTAACTATGGAGATGCACAAGTCCAAATCCTGTAGGGGAGGCTGCAAGCTGGGAACTCTGAGGAAGGTTTTCAATGAATTCTCCAGGAGAAGCTGGCTGGCTGAAGTAGAGATGAAAATTCTTTCTCTTTTGATTGCTGAAACATCACTTCTCCCTTTAAGTCCTTCAACAGAATGGATGAGACATCTCTTATTGCTGACGGCAATTTCCTCAGTCCATTGTAGATGTCATCAGGCATAGATGCAATCAATTTACTGATGACTTAAGTCCATGGAATGTCCTTATAGTACAGTTAGGCCAGAGCTTGCTTGACCAAACACCTGGGCACCATTACTCGGCCAAGTTGACACATAAGCCTAACCATCACAGGTTTTATTGCATGGCTGGATAGAAATGGCTTGAAAATAAAAAATGATAAACTGTTAGTGTGCATAAAGTCCGGCAAAGAGATTAGACAGGTGAAAACTCAGGTTCAGAGAAGTTAGCTCGCCAGCAACTACAATACATAAATTGGATTCAATACTTGCCTATGCTCTCAGGAAGTCAATAGCATGTTATTCTCATGAATAAACATAGATTCTCCTATGCTATTTGGTCAAGAGTCCTCTAGTTTAAAAGGCTGAGTCCATCCTTGATGGAGCTCAGAATTACCCATCCCTGCCATCAACTGTGAGTATAGAGGAGGGAGACTTTTCCATCCGTGCCTGGGGGCCATCCTTTCCCCATTTTTATCACTTTCCCTGCTCTGATTACCCCTGTCTGACTACAATCAGTTCAATATCAGTATACTCCAAAGAGATTTTAGGAAACATATCACATGCTCTGGAGGGAAATCTCACATCCATTCTTATACTCCTCAGCTGGCTTTGCAGAGTTACAAAATGTCTAACATTTCCCTCAGACTCGTCCACATTATTTCCTTTTGATACAAAATGCAAGCTCTCAGAGTACCTGTTTTCTGCTGATCTATTTTGCTTCCAAGCTCCACTGTCAGCCTAGATGTTGATATTATTCTCTTTTTAAGGCCACATATATTTCTCTTTTGGACTTCTAGACATAACTGGTATCTCTGAGGTCATTTTCCCTCCAAAAACTTAGCAGATACCCTAATGCTATCTTCTAAGAAATGGTCTTTCCCGTATGACAGCCTACCACTGTCAGTCTTTTTACCTGAGTTCTGGACCTGAACATTTTGGCTTTTTCTTACTTGAGTTTCCCTGCCTTATGTCACAGGATCTTCTAAAGACTGTGCCTTTAACCTCAATATGTTGGGTCACAATATCAGGATTCTCCTATGTGGAAGGAAATAGAAGAAACTGGAAAGAGCAGTTTCCTCCAGTAAGAGGAAAATAGAGGGAGATAGACTTATTATTCTTTACTGAATAGGTTTGTCCTGTTTCTTTCTTTATTTTTTGCTGTGTGCACAGGCAAGCTTGCAAAATTAATTATTTAAATAGAAAGAGCATATAAAGAATCTTTATAGCTGGTTCTGCTACCCTCCCCTATTTTCCTCCCAGGATAAGACACTTTCTATTTTAAAAAGTCTTCACAGTTACCAACTACAATTCCTAAACCTTATCATGGGAAAGAAGAAACTGACCTTGGTTGACCCTTTCTCACCCCATTAATCCTAATAGAAATCCCAAATGCACAACCTCTAAGAAAGGTGTTAGTATTTAGACTTTCTAGTGAAGGGACAACTTTCCAGAAAGGTTTAGTCACTCCCCCAAGGGCACACAGATAACAAACACTGAGAATGGAAATGGAACTATTCACACAGCTTCTAAATTCCTGTTTTGCTTTGTTTTATTTTTCTTTTAATACCCTCCATGGAGTTCAGCTTCCCTTCAAATAAGCACCTTTTCATAACACTCTTTTTCAGAAATTTTGAATGCACTTTTGCATGCTAACAATCCTCATCCTCCTGAAGCCGTTTACATTTTGGCAATGCTGTCTTTCTCCTCACCATAATCTCTTAGGAAGAAGGGTATTTTGCCACAGACATAATATTTTACTTTTCCTTTATGCTGGACTTCTAGTGGAAGCATATTTTCTTCTTGTCCTCTAAACAGGGATTTTTTTCTCAACCTTGGTACTAGTCACATATTGGGCCAGATACGCCTTTGTTGAAGTTCTTGGGGAGAAGCCATCCTGTATGTTTTAGGATGTTTAGCAGTATACCTGGCCTTGACCACTAAATTCCAGTAGCCCATTAACACTTCTCCACTCCCATCCCCACCCAGTTGTGACCATCAGAAACGTCTCCAGGGAAGAGGATGTCGCTCAACCAGTTGGGCACCTGCCTACCACACGGGAGGTCCTGGTGCCTCCTAAAAAAGACCAGCAGACACCTGTACCCACTGCAACGAGCTAGACCCCGAACCGCCGCAACGAGCTAGATGCTGCACCCGCTGCAATGAGCAGATGCCTAAACGAGCAGATGCCACGAGCCAGCAGACACCCAGCCCACGGGGAGCGGATGTGGCTCAGGCCTTGGGCACTCGCCTCTCATGTGGGAGGTCCCAGGTTTGGTTCCCGGTGCCTCCTGGAGAAGGCAAGCAAACAATGAACAGACAAACAAGAGAACCATCTAGGGCGGGGGTGGGGAGGAGATAAATAGAAATAAAATAAGTAAATAAATAAATCTTTAAAAAAAAAAAAATGTCTCCAGGCATTGCCGATTGTCCCCTGGGGGACAAAGCTGCCCTAGATCAGGTGTTCTTAACCAGGGATCCGTGAGCTTGAATTGAAATTCAAGAAAAAAAAAACATTATTTTTGTGGGGACACATTGGTGCAGGTGAGGTATATTTATTAAATAAGATAAAGTATAGTGTGGACTTAGTAAGGGGTCCATGGTTTTCACCTGACTGGCGAAGGGATCTGTGGAACAAAAATGGTTAAGAACCCCTGCCCTAGATTGAGGACCACTGCTTTAGAGAAATATTAAACAAAAACTTAAGCCTCTTAGCTGGTGATGCTGGATGTAAAGCAAACAAAATTCATGGTCACCAAAACAACATGCCATTGGGGAGCAGGTGTAGCTCACAGCTCTGTGGTTGAACATCTGCTTCCCATGTATGAGGTCCCCAGTTCAATCCCCAATACCTACTAAAAAAGTAAATAAATAAAAATAACACACCCAATGCCATCAAATGAAATGTTCCCAGGATAGGTATACACTTTGAACAGCTGAGGAAAATATAAGTATCTTGCTCAAGCTCCAAAATTATTATGTGCTTGGAATGAAATTCTAACTCAAATCTGACCAACTCCAAATTCCATGCTTTCACTGCTAATTATAATACGAGGTGGTGATGCTCTGTAATAGAAAACTATCTATTCTCATTATTTTTAAAATGTATTTATAGCAGCCATATAGCTACACAAAATGTTAGAAGTTGTCATGTGACAGACATATCAATCAGTGCAAAACTAAAATACTAAAGTGTCAGAAATGTCTATTTTTTGTTTTCTTAATTTTTTATTTCATAATTTCTGAGGTATTTAAATAAATTCTAGAGTTGCAATACAGAAACTTTGTTTCATATTATCTTTTCTTTCTGAACTGTTCATCACCCGAAATCTGAGAGCTGGTAAATAATACCCTCCGGGAGGACCAGCATTCATCTATGTTTCTTGGAAAGAAATGACACTTTTTCTTCTCAGTACACAATGAAAGAAAACACTTATACTAGGTGTTGGGTTGGCAACCGTGGGGAGTATTTAACCATCTTTTCCCTCAAGTGGTTTATTCTCAATTAGCAGAGGCTAGGAGATATCATGACAAAAAAAATGAATTCTCTCCAAACTAATACTTATTTGTTTATGCCAGGGGAAGAAACAGAAGCCATTCTAGAGGCAGTTCTGAGAGAATGTCCTCCCTGAATGCTAGTTGCTCCCATCAGCTGCTCCTCACATGGGCAGAGCCCCAGGTGGGCTTACCAGCTGCCTGAGACAGCTGTCACCATGTCTCCAGTGCCTCACCTTGTTCAGAGAACTGCCCCTCTCCGACTGGACAGGGATAAGTTTCTCACACCGCCACTAAAAACAGTACCTAACCACCTCAGCTGAGACTCCCGAGGATCACAGTAGTTTATGTATGCTTCTTCCGAGAAAAATTATTTCTACTGTTGCAAAACCCTTTTCGAAATGCATAGGGATGCTGGTCTCTGTAATGCCTGAGAGTGCAACACAAGTGACTGCCCCTTCATATTTCATTCCAGCTCTGCACAGGTTTCATTCCAAGGAAAACCCTCAGGCCTGCCCTTTACCTCTCAGGGCAGAAGACCCTCGGGCCCGCCCTTTGCCTCTCAGGGCAGAAAACCCTCAGGCCCGCCCTTTGCCTCTCAGGGCAGAAAACCCTCAGGCCCGCCCTTTGCCCCTAGCGTAGGCACAGCTCTCCTGACAGCTAGCTTTGTTTCATCTCAGTTACTAACAGACACCAATAACCCCAATTTTCCTTTATATATCCTCTGTAAAGATTTTTTGCATACAGACAAATCAAGTCATAAGAACATCCCTGCATAACCCACAAGTTTGTCAAGGAATCATATTCAGCTCTTATAGGGAAGAATCAAAAGTTTGTGGCTTTGTATCAAGTAACTCCCTCTCCTCACTCTGAAATCCCTGCTTGGATAAAGCCAACCCTCTCACCATTTGAGGGGAGTTGAAAACAATAGGGAAGCTCTAGCAAGACCCCAAATAACTAAAGCACCACCTTGCAATAAAACACATTTTGCCAAATTTTAGCACAATATCCTAGGGCAAGAAAAAAACCTTCATTTTTCCTAGTCATTTGTTTTTGCAGAGCACGCAAGAGAAAGCAGAAGAAAAGTGATTATCATGAAGATTCAGAGAGGAAACACAAAGCCAAATCCAACTATCTATAGCCAAGTTGATTCATCCTATTTTAAATGAATGGTATTTTAAATTTTTAAAAAAATCAAATACAGCCACTTTGGAAATGCTTGTCAATTCCTCAAAATGCTGAATGGAGAGTTACCATATGACCCAGAAATTCCACTCATAAGTATATATCCAAGAGAAAAGAAGACATAAGTCCACAAAAATACTTGTATATGAATGTTCATGCAATATTATTCATAATAGACAAAAAGTGGAAACAACCCAAATCTCTGTCAACTAGTGAAGTGATAAACAAAAGTTTAATATAACAGATATTAAATATCCTTAAAAAGGAATGAAATACTGATACATGCTATGAGATATATAAACCTTGAAAATATATATACTAAGTGAAAGAAGCAAGACTCACAAAACCACAAATTATATGATTCCATCTATATGAAATTTCCAGAATAAGCAAATCTATAGTAGATTAGTGCTTGCCTAGGGCCAGAGGGAAGATTTGAAGGAAATGGGGAGTGATTGCTAACAGGTATGGGGTTTCCTTTTAGGGTGATGAAAACGGTCTAGAATTGATTGGCATTAAAGTTGTGCAACATTGTGAATATACCAAAAAGTAATTGAATAGTACAACTATAAATTTAATGGTATGTGAATCATATCCAAATAAAACTGTAAAATAAGTACACAAATGCATGCATACATAAAATTACAGCAAAGGGACAAAAAGACACTGCAGTTTCACTGAGTCCAGAGGAAATAAAAGAGTAAATCCTGAAAGTTTTTAAGACACTAGTTCTGATGGCTATTGGGGAGTAATATCAAGAGCAACCTTGGCACACTCACATAAAGGAACAAAAGCGGTGAATTTCTTCATTCTTTTCTGCATTTCAGCTTTTGAAAGTACAAAAAGAAAAAAGAGGAGTTTGATTATGATCTCTGTTGCATTTTCACCTTATTAGAAAGGAAATATATTGGGTCTTAACAAGATACAACTGGTGTTCTCGTATTTTTTTTAAATTAATGAAAGTTTATTTTTATCAAGTTCCTTCCCAATAACTATACTTATAACATTTAGCATGCATGCTAAGAAATACATGTCTCCCATGACTTATATTTTACAGAAAAACATCCAATATTAAGGGTAATCAAATGTTCTTTTTTATAAAGAAGTTTTGAGTTTGAAAGGCTAGAAATATTGAATAAAATTAGAATAACCATTATTTGTGTAGTTTAAAGAAGAATATGAACTTATAAGGCATAATTTCAGATTCTCTCATTCTGAAGCACATAGTTAATAATGAAAATCCTTCCTTGTAAACCTACATATATAATTATTAAAACCATTTAAAATGGGCCTGCTTATAATCAATTCCCTCTAGTACATGCAGATATAAAAAGCATATTTTCAATGACAGTGGTAAATATCTATGAAGAATCCACTTGTCCATACATAACAGGCATAGATAATGAATTTGTAAGTATTCCCATTTAGAAACAGACATAAGGGAATATCTTCAAAATTCTGAACAGGATATTAAAAGCACTAGCCAGAAAAGAAAAAGTTGATAAATTGGACTTCAGAGAAATTAAAAATTCAAATAATACCATTAATAAATGAATATGCAAGCATTAGACCAGGAGAAAACATTTGCAATACCCATAACTGACAAAGAACTTGACTCCAGAATATATTAATAATTCATACAACATGGGGGAAAAAAGCATTTTTAAAAAGGAACAAACCACCAGAGTAGACATTTCACAAAAGAAGACATATGAAAACCAAAAAGAACACAAAATGTCATTCAATATGTCAGTCATTAGAGAAATGCAAATTAAAATCACAGTGACTAGGTGCAGCAGTTTGGCAGTTTGATATAGTTATGAGTTCCAAAAATAGATATTGGATTATGCTTGTAAACTGGTCTGTTCATCTGGGCATGATTAAGTTATGATTAGGGCATTGACTGGGTCACATCAGTAGGGCGTTGAGCCCCACCCCTTGGTGGGTGGGGTCTCGAAGATAAAAGACATGGCAAAAGTCAGTGTTGGAGCAGTTTTGAGTTGGAGTTGTGATGCGGAGTCTTGAGCTGGAGCCCCAGGAAGTAGTGTACAGAGGAGCTTGGTGGTGAGGAAAGAGAGAAGGCCCTGGGAAAAGAAACAAGCTGTTTGCCTGATAGTCTACAGCTGGCCTTGTGGCACAAAGCAAGCCTGAGCCCAGAGAGAGGCAAGCCCCAGGAAGAGAGAAACCCAAGAAGCCTGAACCCCGGCAAACGTTGGCAGCTGTCATGCTCTAACATGTGGCAACAGACTTTGGTGAAGGAAGAAACTTATGCTTTAGGCCTGGTAACTGTAAGCTTCTACCCCAAATAAATACCCTTTATAAAAGCCAACAGATTTCTGGTATTTTGCATCAGCACCCCTTTGGCTGACTAATACACCACATATACACCCAAAAGTATTGAAAGCAGGGAATCGAACAGATGTTTGCACAACAAGGGTCATAGTGGCATTATTCACAATTGCCAAAAGATGGAAGCAACCCAAGTGTCTATCAATCAATGAATTAATAAACAAAATGTGGTAAATACATACAATAGAATATTATTCAGCCATAAAAAGGAGTTAAGTCCTGATACATACAACAACATGAATGAATCTTGAAGACATCATGTTGAGTGAAATAAGTCAGACACAAAGGGACAAATATTAGATGATCTACTGACTCGAAATACTTAGAAGAAGCAAAGTCATAGAGTCAGAATCAAGAATATTGGTTACCAAGGGACAGGGTAGGGATACAGAGTAGGAAGTTAAGGCTTAAAATATATAGGGTTCCTATTTGGAATGATGGAAATGTTTTGGTAATGGATGGTGCTGATGGTAGCATAACATTATGAATGTAATTAACAGCACTGAAATATATAGCTTAATATGATTAAAAGGGGAAATATTAGATTATAAATATAGTAACAGAATAAAATTTTTTAAAAAAAACATGGACGTGCACTGCACAAACAGTGAGCCCTAAGCTAAACCAGGGACTAAAGTTAATCATACAATGATAAAAGTGTGTTATCATCAACTATAACCAATGTTCCATACCAATGCATGGTATTAATAATAGGGTTTTACGTGGGAATTCTGTATTTTATGCATGATTGTTCTGTACACCCATAACTTATGTAGTAAAAAAAAAATTCCATATCCACTGGGTATTGAACATTTTTATAACAGAAAAAAATCACAGAGCCATACCAATCCACATACATTAGCATAGCTAAACTTAAAAGGACAGACAACACCAAATAGTAGCAAGGATATGGAGCTACTGGACCTCTCATAATTGCTGATAACAGTGTAAAACTGATGTACCCTCTTGGAAAACTTCTGGCATTATTTTATAAAGTTAAGAATCCACCTATCCTACAATTCAGCAATTCTACTCCCAAAGAAATGAACACATAAGTCCACAAAAAGACTTTTTAAAAGTTTAATCCAGCTTTATTCATAATAACCAAAAACTGAAAACAATCCAAATGTTATCAATAGGAGAATGGAGAAATATGTTAGTCTCTTACCAGTGTGGTATGAATCCCTTAGTGCTCTCTTTCCATTTACTAATTTTCTCTTTCACTTGGTCCCATCATCAGCTTATCAGTTTATTAAGCCTGTTTTACATCATTGGTGCTATGGCAGTTTGAAGCTTTTGTGGACACCAGAAAATCATGTTCTTAAACTAGTCCATTCCTGTGCATGTAAACCTATTGTAGGTGGGAACTTTTGATTACATTTCTTCAGTTAAGGGCCTTTGATTAGACTATGTGACCCAGGGTGGGTTTTAATCCTCTTACTGGAGTCCTTTATAAATGAAGGAATAAAAAGCCACAGATACAGAAAAAAGCTGCAGAGACAGAGAGGAAACCAGAAGCCGAGAGAGAGGGCCCCAGAGTCCAGAAGCTGAGAGGAAACCACTTTAGCCAGAAACTGAAAGCAAGAGGTGCAGAGGAGAGGGGAGAGATAAGCGGGTGCTGCCATATGCCTGCTTGCCCACAGCTGCAGTTCGGGGAGAAAGCACCTCTGACGATGCCTTGATTTGGACACTTTCATGGCCTCAGAACTGTGAGCTTTTAACCTAATAAATTCCCACTGTAAAAGCCAATCCATTTCTGGTCTATTGCTCCCAGAAGCTTTTAGCAAACTATAACAGGTGCTATCATTTATGTCTAGGATTTCTAACTTGTTCTCCTATATATTCTTCTGTTCTTATTTTAGTGCTGCTCCTTTTTCATAATTTGTTGCTCTTTTATAGATATTACTCCTTTATTTTTTATGAAATTGTGCACTTTTTAAAGTCATTATCAAATTTTTCTCTTGTTCATTTTCATTTGAGCGAATTCTGCTCATAATTGTTGATTTTGTTGACTATCTTCCTTAATGTTAGGTTTCTAATATGCCTCAGTAATGTGACACACAGTCTGATTTGAGCAACTATTTCTTTCTCTTTACCTCTCCAGTCTATTTGTGTCCCTTCCTTCCTTCCTCCTTCTACACATGTCTCTTGCCCATTGTCAGAGTGCTGTTAAGTTCAGAGACTACACATCACTCATCGTTGCATTTGCAAACCCTGGCAAGGGGCTTCACACCCAGTGAGATGCTTCATAAATACCTGAGGACTGCTCAATGGATAAAGTATAGTACTTTGAGCGGCCCAGTGTTAAGTAGGTGCTTAAAGATTTCTTTTTAATTTGAAGAAAATTTAAAGTAAAAGATACAATTCTTGCTTCCCAACACATTGAATTGGTGAAATTTGGTTCCTAAGGGAAAATGTTTATTCTGTTATTTGTCAAATACTTATTGAAAGTCTGCCAAATGCAGAGCATGGTGATAAACAGGTAAGAGAATATATGGGAGATCTTCCTCTGATCTTCAAAATCGTAGTATAATTATAACCTCCTGATGATAAATGATTTTGCAATAGTTTCTGTACATCATTCTAACAAACTTTTGTACCTGGGAACAGAGAATCACAGACTAGGTAGAGATCAGCATATATGAAGAAATATTCAAGTTCTGACTACCTAGCTTTTCACAGCTCTTAAAATTTCTATTTATATTAGAATGTGATATTTTAAGTTTTTAACCCATGATGATATAGTCTTAATAGCTAAGGCCTTTTATTGGGCCATGGTAAGTGCCAACTGGCTTCAATTAAAAGGTGCTGCTGGTGAACTTCAGTGGATGAAATCTAAAATTCTGCCAAACAGAATGCACAATACGCAGAAGCATGACTGTTGATTCAATTTGCATTATTTTACATCCTTGATGAATGAATAACACTAGAAAGAAGAGCACCTTCAAAAATTCTACAAATTCATCAAATATCCTCATATTAAATGAAGCAATAACATTGTAAGATTTTACATGACAAATATAAGGAAGTCAAAAAACATGTTTTGGGAGTGTCAAAGTATCCACTCTCACCATGAATTCCAAGCATCGACCTGATTGTCAGCAAACATTTCATTGAACCATCCTTAAGGCAACATCTAAAAAGGAGGCCACGTGCGATTGCTTATCAAAAATTCTTGAGAGTGGGCTTGCACAGCTAAATTTCATCTGGCATCCTTTCTGGCAAAATTCCATCCTTATTTTAAAGATGATTTGCTGGACAACAGTAAATAGGCAAGGGTCAAGCTAATCAGGTAAGTCATCAATAAAAGGATTATTGAATTTTCTTGAAAACAAGATTATGCTAAATCTAAATCCAAATTAAGCATAACATCTATGAAAGCTTAAACTACTGAGCCTCTGACTTTTGAAAAATATTCATAGTTGGTTCTATTAAAAAAGATTCTGATTCTCATTCAATGGTTCAAGTTGAAAACTATGAAATATTTTGAAACGATAATTAGATTTCATTTTTTTAAGATGCCAGCATTGTGTATATTCAGAAAATGGTATTTCATTCCCCTACAGACAAAGTAGAATAAGCCCAGAATAAACAGAAATTGAAGAAACTTTCCTAACTTAATTTGGTTCTCTTAGTTTATGAAGAAATTAATTGAATGAGCATAAATAAAATTTGTTTCTATGGTTATATGATATTGATCCTTCAAAAAAGTTCATTTTGAGACTCAATAAGTTTTATTCAAAATGCATAATCTTGAAGACCACAACCAGTGAAACTTCCTCAGCATGACACAGGGCATATATGAAAATCCCTCAGCCAATATCGTACTCAATGGTGAAAGGCTGAAAGCTTTCCCTCTAAGATCGGGAACAAGACAAGGATGCCCACTGTCACCACTATACAACATTGTACTAGATGTTTCAGCCAGAGCAAGTAGGCAAGAAAAAGAAATAGGAATCCAAATTGAAAAGGAAGAAGTAAAACTTTCACTGTTCACAGATGATATGACCCTATATTTAGGGAAAAAAAACAAAAAATTGACATACTACTAGAGCTAATAAATTCAGCAAAGTTGTGGGGTATAAGAGCAACACACAAAAGTCAGTACTGTTTCTAAACACTAGAAATGTACAATTTGAGAAGGAAATCAGGAAACAATTCCATTCAAATAGTAACTAACAGAATCAAATATCTAGAAATAAATTTAACTAGGAATGTAAAGGATATGTTTGCAGAAAACTATAAAACATTGCTAAAAATTTTTAAAGAAGACCTCAATAAATGGAAATACATTCTGTGTTCATGGATTTGGAAGACTAAATATCATTAAGATGCAAATTCTACTCAAATTGACTTACAGATTCAACACAATCCCAACCAAAATTTCAACAAGCTACTTTGCAGAAATTTATTTGGGAGGGGAAAGGGACCCCAAATAGTCAAAAATACTTTTAAAAAGAAGAGCAAAGTCAATGGACTCACACTTCCTGGCTTTGAAGCATACTACAAAGCTACAGTGGTCAAACAGCATGGTACTGGCATAAATCTTCATTGATATATAGATCAGTGGAATCAGAAATAGACCCTCACCTCTACGGTCAATTGAATTTTTTTAGATATGGCAATTTATTTATTTTTTTATTCAAGTATATCATTCACACATGAACATACATAAACAATAAGTGTACAGTAAAAGTTGTGGACTTACAAAACTAACATGCAAAACATCATACAGGGGTGCCATACATCACGCCACCACCAACACCTTGCATTGTTGTGAAATATTTGTTACAAATTATGAAAGAATATCATCAAAATATTACTATGAACTATAGTCCATACCTTACATTTGATGTATTTTCCCCCCAACCCAACCTATTATTATTATTTTTACATATATTTTTATTACAGAAATTGTGAACTTACAAAACAATCATGCACTTGTGGAAAATTCTCATATAACACCCCTTCACCAACACATCACACCATTGTAGAACATTTGAATCACCATAGTCTGATGAGATAATATCATCAGACTATTACCACCTACCATGGTCCATAGTGTATATTTGGCATACTTTTCCATACCTCCCCATTAGCAACACAGCACATCTTTGGCATTGATGCAAGAAATTACACTATTGCTGTTAACCACAGTCCACAGGTCACACCAATTATATTTTTCCCATGCTTTTCCACATTCCTACCACCCTGCAAAGGCTACCAAGCCCATTCAACTGGGACAGAACAGTCCCTTCAACAAATGGTGCTGGGAGAACTGGATATCCACATCCAAAAGAATAAAAGTGGACCCCTATCTCACACCTTATACAAAAATTAACTCAAAATGGATCAAAGAGCTAAATATAAAAACCAGGATCATAAAACTCCTAGAAGAATATGTAGGAAAGCATCTTCAAGATCTTTTGGTAGGACATGGTTTTTTAGACTTTATACCCAAAGCACAAGCAATGAAAGAAAAAATAGATAAATGAGAATTTCTCAAAATTAAATGCTTTTGTACTTCAAAAAACTTTGTCAAGAAGGTGAAAAGGCAGCCTTCTCAATACAAAAAAAAAAAAAAAAACAATTTGGAAACCACATCCAATAAAGGCTTAATATCCATGATATATAAACTAATCCTAAAACTCAATGATAAAAAGGTAAAAGAACCAATTAAAAAATAGACATGAACAGACATTTTTCCAAAGAGAAAATACAAATGGCAAACAAGCACATGGAAAGATGTTCAACATCATTAGCTATTAGGGAAATGCATATCAAAACTACAATGAGATATCATTTCACACCTACTAGAATGGCCACTATTAATAAAACAGAAAACAATCATTGGATAGGACAAGGAGAAATAGGAATGCTTATTCCCTGTTGGTGGGAGTGTAGCATGGTGCAGCCACTGTGGAGAACTGTTTGGTGGTTCCTCAGGGAGTTAAATATAGACCTGCCGTATGACCTGGCAATCCCACTCCTAGGTGTATACTCAGAAGAACTGAAAGTAGAGGTGCAAACAGATATTTGCACCCCTATGTTCATAGTGACATTATTCACAATTGCCAAAAGATGGAAACAACTCAGGTTTCCTTCAACAGATGAATGGATAAACAAAGTATCTGCATACAATGGAATATTATTCAGCTGTAATAAGAAATCAAGTCATGATGCATATGACAATATGGATGAATCTTGACGATATATATTGAATGAAATTAGCCAGACACAAAAGGACAAATATTGTACGATCTCACTAATATGAACTAAACATAATTAGCAGAGTCATGGAGTTAATAGCTAGAAGATTGGTCACCAGAAGTTAGAATGAGGTTAGAGAATGGAGCCCAGTTGCTTAATTTGTGCAGAATTGGTAATAAGGTTGATTGTAAATGCTTGGAATTGGATAGAGATGATGATAGCATACTTGAGAGAATAAAATTAGCAGCAGCAATGTAGGGGTATGATTGTGCTTGAAAGGAAAAGTTTAGGGTTGTTTATGTCAATAGAAGAAAAGAACCCCATTGCAGATGACAAGAACGTTATCCAATGAAGCAGAACAAGTGTACAGTAATATTATAAGATGTTAATAATAGCGTGGTATCTGAGCTAAAATGTACCTAAACCAAATAACAGACTGTGGTGAATAGTAATGTATTAATTCTTTCATCAATTGTAAAAAAAAAAGAGAGAGAGAATTATCATAAGTGGTAGAAACCAGACACAAAATACTGCATATTGTTTGACTCCATTTATATAAAATGTAAATATAAATAAATTTATAGAAACGGAATTAGATTCGCAGATATATATGGCAGGGGATAGGCAGAAGGATTGAAAGATAACTGCTAAGTGGGGGGTTCTTTGTGGAGTAATGAAAATGCTCTATTATTGATTGTAGTGATGAATGCACAACCCTGTGTCTATATCAAAACACCTTGGATGTACACTTTGGATAGATTGTATGGTATATGAACATATCTCAGTAAAATTGCTTTAAAAGTAGTTATTTAACATTTTATTAAAAAACAGAAAGACCCAAATAGAGGCTTCAACAAAACTATGATATTAGGTTATTTCAGGTATTAAATACAATAAGAGGTGTGATGGTTAGTTTCATGTAGTAACTTGGCTAGGCTATGGTGTCCAGCATACACTGGCCTGATTGTTACTGTGAAGGTATTTTGTAGATAGATTTGCAGCTATTGTCAGTTGAGTGCATTTACAGCTGATTATATCTATAAACAAAGGAGATTGCCTTCAGCAATCAGTTGGGAGGCTTAAAAGCCAGAAGTGAGAATTTCAGAAGTCAGAAAGAGCAATTTCTGTCTTTATATTAGCCAGCCAACTTCCTCCTGTTATTCAACTTCACCTTCTTTGGAGTTTCCACCTTGCAGCCTGCCCTATACAGAGAACATGGACTTGCCAGTTCCCATGGTCATGTAAGCCAATTTATCTATCATCTATCTATCTATCTATCTATCAATCATCTATCATCTGTTTATCTATCATCTATCTATCATCTATTTATCCATCTATCTACATCTATTTATCTATCATCTATCTATCTGTCTATCATCTATCTATCATCTATCAATCTATCTGTCATCTATCATCTATCTATCATCCATCATCTATCTATCATCTATCTATCATCCATCTATCTATCTATCTATCTATCATCTATCTTTCATCTATCATCTATCTATCTATCAATAATCTATCATCTATCTACCATCTGTCTATCCATCTATCTATCATCTATTTATCATCTATCATCTATCTATCATCTATCTGTCTGTCTATCATCTATCTATCATCTATCTATCTATCTGTCATCTATGTATCATCTATCTATCATCTATCTATCTATCTATCATCTATCTATCCATCTATCTATCTGTCTATCTATCTATCATCTATCTATCTATCTATCTGTCATCTATCTATCCTGCTGGTTCTGGAGAACCCTGACTAATACAATGGGTATAATAAGATAGTAGGAAGTAAAGAGTTGTTTCAGTTTCCTAGCTGCTAAGGCAAATACCACTCAATGGTTTGGCTTAAACAATGGAAATTTATTGGCTCACAGTTTTGAGGCCAGGAAAAGTCCAAAATCAAATTGTCCTCAAGGCATTGCTTTCTTCCAGAACCCTGTAGCATTTTGGGGATGGCTGCCAGAGAACACATGGCAATGCACATGGTGGTCTCTCCTGGTATCTCAGTTCAGTTGGCTTCCAGCTCCTCAGTGATTTTCTCTATAAGGCCTTCAATAAATAATATTAAGACCATCCTGCCTCAGTTTGGCCACACCCTAACTGAAGTAACCAAATCAAAAGGTCTCATTTACAATGGGTTCACACCCACAGGAATGGATTAAGTTTGAGTGCATGTTTTTCTGGGGTACATAGCTCCAAGCCACCTTAAGAGTCTTCTTTAACTACTAGTGATTACTTATCAGCACAATAATTTTTGTACAAATAGAAATATTCTAATAGGAAGATGAGCACATTGCAAATTAAATGATGTCCTATTTTTGCCACAACTTGTGCTGGTATGGTGTTTATTACTTCAATCATCTCTCATTATTCATTTTAAACTTTAACTCAGTGAGCTCTCCCATTCCCCTGCAAGGGATGTGAATTAAGATTTAAACAGCAGTCTATTTCATCATCCACTGCAATGCAGTCACACAAGAGATCAAACAAACACAACTTCTATATATGCTTTTAAGTGAAGGAAATAGACAAGCTTGTTCCCTTGAGAAAATACGAGATTTAAAAAGGAAAATAAGATGTTCAGAGGAAAAAGCATAAAATATTGCATAAAGAAAAATTAGGAAAATGTGGACATCTGTCATTTAATTCTCCTGGCAAAAGGAAAGATCAAAACCTGGCTTTTCTTCATTCAGCTTCACCCTATTCACTTGCATCTCAACCAGAGAACACATGAAGCAATTAATCCCTGAGCTGCTGCAGCTACAGTGATTCTGGCTAGCCTGACACTGGAAGCATCTGAAAGAAATTACTTCTGCACAGTAGGTAGATTTTTTCAGGTGTTATTTAGCCTGGAAGCTGCTCTTTTGCTGTCAAAAAGCCAAGACAGTCTATAACAACCTTGTACTGCCAGGGCAAAGCAGAGGGGACACAAAGTTAGGAGAGGATTTTAAAGGCAGAGCAGAGCCATATCTGATAACCAATAGTGGGGATGCCATTTTCAGAGACTTCATTGAAAGACAACAAGCAGCTGATAACAAATTAGGTACATGGATAGTTAAAGTTATATGATGTGGTTGATAAAGACTCTTAAAATAATTAACAGCAGACTATTGCATGCTGAGCAGATGAAAATGCTCTTCTGTTAGGATAAATGCCCCAACAGAAAAATGTAAAACATAGGAGTAAGTAATATCAGATTCTGTTTCTGGACCCTAAATACAAGGGCTTAGGGCTCAGCATTAAATTACTTTGCCCCGCTACCACAGCTATAATGAAACAGTCCAACTACCAGAATATATGAAGGCAACCATGAGGGACTGATAATTAGAGTCATTTCTCTGTTTTCCCAGTAAACATGTAACATCTTGAAATCATATACAACCTATGTAAGAGAGGTCACACACTAAAAATCATTCACAAAGAATTTACCTCAAATTTGAAGGCAGTGGAAAGGAGGAACTTGGCTATTTAGTTCAATTTAGAGAAAAATAAATATAAATGAGTGTGCTTTTTTCCCAAATTAATTTTGGAAAGAACGATTCATAGCAAATGTGTATGTAACTCATTGCTTAGTAAACTAGACTCTATATGATATAGTTGTGCTAGCATGAGTTTAGTCTTCCTTAACCTACCCTTTGTTATCTTTGTAAATTTCCAAATTCCCTTTGAAGTAGTTTTAGAGAAGCAGTGGAACTAGGAGGCCAACCCAACAAACAACCCAAGCGACAAGCAGCACACACTTAAGAAAGATACCCAAGCAGGCCCCCTCCCCATATGTGATTCACACCATAGAAGCAGGGAGCCAAACCAGGGCCTTGCAGAGGTCTTGGTGCCTTTGTTTTGCACCTGAAGTTGGCTCAGTACACACCACTCACGGACTTCAATCAGTTCATATCCCTGAAGCCATAAATATTTTAGGTAATTTATATTTGCCTGAGGCAAAGGATTACCAGCTTTAAGGCATAAACTAGAGCATCAAGGAGGGTGGGAAAGCCTATTTTTGATGGAGTAGAGGGGACATTTGGATACCTGTAAATGAGGGGATTCCACAAGCCACGAGAAAGCCCAGGACAAGATGGTGGTGCATAAAAAATGGAGAGGAATCTACATATATACCTTAAGCTGACCTTCTTGATAAGAGGGCTAAACTCTGAAAGAAAGCATCAGCCAACACAGAGCCAATTTGTAAAACTATGAAAAGTGTGGTTTACATCGATTTATTTGCTTTTGTTAGCTCATAGTGCTCAGTAGTGCTCAATGAAATCTCTGTCATATCAATAAATGGATAAACATTAAGGAATAGTTCAGAGAATAAAACCCAGAAACAAGTTAAAATATTAAAATGTACAGTGTGCAAAAAAGATTAAAAGACCTACAAAGAAACAGTAGATGATGGCCTATTCAAAGGAACAAAATCAACTTCCAGAAACCATCAGTGAAAAAGAGCAGACTTTGGAATACCAGACAAATATTTTTAAATTATCTTCATTGTACTCAAAAGATAAAGGAAAACATGGAGTAAAACTTAAAGATATCAGGAAAATGATGAATGAATAATATGAGATGCTAAATAAAGAGATAGAAGTTTTGAAATGGAAACAAACAGAAATACATTAGACCTGCCTTACAAGCAATGCTAAAGGGGGTCCTACAGACTTAAAGGAAAGGAAACTAGAGAGTGGATTGAAGTGACATTAAAAAAAATAAATATCTATGGTAAATCTATGGTTTGAACACACAATGTATAAAGATATAAGTTGCTAACAAGAACAACACAAAAGGCAAGGGAATGTAGGAATGTAGGAACAGTGTTTGTGTATGTTATTAAAGTTAAATTAGTATCTAATCTAGCATTATCAGAAGTTGCCTTAAGTTTCAGTAGATTAAATTCACTAGTCAAAAGGCAGAGATTGACAGAATGGATAAAAAAGCACAACCCAACTACAAGCTGTTTACAAGAGATTCATTTAAAATTCAAAGACATACATAGGATAAAAGTAAAGGATAGAAAAATATATTCTCTGCAGATAGTAACAAAAAGAGAGCTCGGGTAGATATAATAAAATAGACATCAAGTCAAAAACTGTTACAAGGGACAAAAAGAACATTCCAATTCAACAAGAAGAAATAACAATTATGAATATATATGCAGAGCATCAAAATATATGAATCAAATACTGACAGCTTTGAAAGGAGAAATAAATGATTCTGCATTAACTGTAGAAGACTTCAAAACAGCACTTTCAATAATGGATAGAACATATTGAGTGATGATCCAAAAGGAAACAGAAGACTTGAATGATACTGTAAACCAAGTGGAACTAACAAAAGTAGATACAGAATTCTTCACTCAACAGCACCAGAACACACATTCTTCTATAGTGCACATGGTTGCATCTCCAGGTTAGATGAACAAGTCTCAATAAATTTAAATATAAAAAACCATACAATATATCTTTTTCCACCACAATGGAATAAAGCTAGAAATCAATAAGAGGAAGAAATGGAAAATTCACAAAAACAACACACTCAGACAACCAATGGATCAAAGAAGAAATCACAAGAGAAATTAGGAAATATCTTGAGGTGAACAAAAATGAAAACACAACATATCACAACATATTGGAAGAAGAAAAGTAAGTGCTAGAAAGGGAATATATAGCTCTAAATGCTTACATTAAAAAGGAAGAAAGATCTCTAAACAAACACCTAGACTCACAACTAGAGGAACTAGGCAAGAAGAGCAAACTAAACACAAAGTAAACAGAAGGAATGAAATAACAAAGATTAGAGCAGAGATAAATAGAGAATTTTTTAAAAAAATAAAAAACTCAACAAAGCCAAAAGTCAGACCTTGGATAAATGAATAAAATCAACATTTAGCTAGATTGACAAAGGAAAAAAAAAAGAGAAAGGACACTGGAATTTTTGGGAAGATGGCAATGGACTAAGAGGCAGAGCTCAATGTTTTCACAAAAACAGTGGAAAAAGAGCCAAAAGCTGTCTGAGGGATCTGCTTTGGGGGTCAGCAGAACAGGACAGTGCCACACAACTCCCAGGAGAGTGACAGACAGAGAGGAAAAGAAGACAAAACAACAAACATCAGTTACCAAACCCCCAAGGCAGCCAGGAAGGGCTCCCCTCCCCCACCCGCAAGATATTAAGCTGGGGTAAAACACTTGGCTTACCGCAGCCAACTGAGAGGGGAAGAGACATCTTCTTCCCTGTCAGCTGTTTCAAGGGAAAAGGGAGGGAAAATCACTGTGAATTTCATCAGTGAATATGGTCAGCAGAGCCCACTTTGAATTTTTGATCTGAAGATTCAACACAGGAACACAGGAAAGCCAAGACTGAAACATCTCTGTGGAAAGGTACGCTGACAAGTGCATTCCACTGGCCAACTTGGAAACTGCATGGACAAAAACTATTCTTGGCGCTCTCTGTATCCTACACCTGGGAGAAAATCTACACCCCACTAGTGAGTCCCTGGCCCAATTTGGATAACTTGAGCTGGATAATTTTAAAGACTTAGAATACATTGAACCAAATATCAAAGAAGAGCTGTGAAAGAAAAAAACAATAAGGAAGAGAGAGAAATTGGCCATCAGAGTAAATTCACCAACATATTCAGATGCCTAGACATCAGCAAAAAATTACAGGCCATACAGGAAACAGGAAGAGATGGCCCAGCCAAAAGAACTACACAAATATCCTGAAGAGATACAGGAGTTAAGACAATCAGTGATAATCACACAATTCTCCTAAATCAATTCAAAGACTTTAAAGAAAATAAGACTAAAGAAAAAAAGGATATTAAGACGACACCAGAGCATAAAGAACAATTTGAAAGTCTGCAAAGAAAAGTAAAAGACCTTATGGGAATGAAAGACATGATGGATGCGATTAAAAATACATTAGAGGCACATAAGAGCAAATTTGAATTGCTTGAAGACAGAATTAGTGATTTTGAAGACAGAACATCTGACCTGGAAAAGACAGGAGAAGAGAAAGAGAAGAGAATGGAAAAATGGAACAGAGTTTCAGGGAATGAAATGACAATATGAAATGCATAAACATTCACATTATTGGTGTCCCAGAATGAGAAGAGAAGAATGGAAAAGGGGCAAAAAGAATATTTGAGGAAATAGTGACTGAAAGCTTCCAACACTTATGCAAGACATAAATATCAATATCCAAGAAGGACATGCACCACAAACAGAATAAATCCAAATAGACCTATCCCGAGACACTTACTATTCAGAACGACAAATATCAGAGATAAAGAGAAGATTCTGAAAGCAGCAAGAGAAAAGCAAAGCATCACATACAACAGAAAGTCTAAAAGATTAAGTGCCGACCTCTCATGAGAAACCATGGAGGTGAAAAGAAAGTGGTATGATGTATTTAAGGTACTGAAAGAGAAAAACTGCCAGCCAAAAATTCTGTACCTGGCAAAACTGTCCTTCAAAAATGAGGGTGACTACACATGGCTCTTCGGTCCCTTCTATTTGAACCTATAGGTGGTGCTGGAGTTGGTAGGCATATGTCCAAGAGACTTGAATCTTTGGACTTTCCATGTGCCAGCTGGACCCTGAGCCTCAACAGAGTTGTAACACCTACTGTCCAGTTCATTGGACTCACCCAGGACAACTAAAAAGGAGGTGATGATGGACAACCACCATACCAAGGAACTGAGAGAGCCTACAACTGCAAGCATCACCAACCCAGAACCTTCAGGATTGGGGAATGTACTATGCACTAGAGTAGACTTACTGGTATTCTACTATAAGCTTATTGTGATTCTAGCAATGGAAGAACATATATCATTGATGTGGAGGCAGGGGCCACTGGAGGTTCTGAGGTCAAGGAGAGGGAAAACAGTTGTAATATGGGGGGCATTTTCAGGACTTGGGAATTGTCCTGAATGACATTGCAATGGCAGATACAAACCACTATATATCTTGCCATAACCTACAGAATTGGGTGGGAGAGAGTGTAAACTACAATGTAAACTATAATCCATGCTTAGAGGCAATGCTCCAAAATGTGATCATCAATTGCAATGAATGTACCACACTAATGAAGGATGTTGTTAATGGGGGCAAATGTGGGTGGTGTGGGGAGCAGGGCATATGAGAATCCCCTATATTTTTTATGTAACATTTATGTAATCTAAATATTTTTTTTACTAAAAATGTAAAAAAAAAAAAAAAAAA
>JAQZBX010013389.1:0-39942 GCA_029593785.1 Cabassous unicinctus | reverse complement strand
TTTTTTTTTTTTAATTTTACCGGGAGGTCCCGGGGATCGAACCCAGGTCCCTCCATATGGCAGACGGACGCCCAACCATTTGAGCCACATCTGCCCCCCTAAATAAAACTTTTTAACAGGACAATATTGTTGCCTCTGTTGACACTGGGTAACCAATTCCAATGAGTCTTTTAATTAAAGTTTTGGAATAATATGCATGTTTTGTACTTTCAAGAGTGGGGAAAAGGGAGAACAGAGGCATAGCTTGTGGCTGGGGGGATACCGTTACTCCTGCTCTGATCTGCACAAGTAATACAATTCCAATGCAGGCACACTCAAAGCCATCCAGAGTCAGCTTCAGATGTAGGCAATTTACATTTATAGACTGGGTCAAGCAAATTGGACAGTTTAAGTAAGCACTGAATGGGAACATAAATATGTTGGGACCAATAAATGATAATATTTATGGAGTGCAATAAAACCAATATCTCTACTGCGCTTGGAGGTAATCTTGCCAACTGGATTGAATACAGTGGTCACGATACTGAGTGCTGAAACCACAGGAAAGGTGAGCTGAGCTCCTTCAGTTGAACTTCCAGTTACTATAGTACAATTTCAGATGAACGTGAACATCCAGTATCCCCAAGTTAAAGAATGGGTAATAGATACTAAGACCAAAAAACCAGACAAACAAGAAAAATAAAACCCCCAAACACCACAACACTTCCTTTTTAATTCATTCATGCATTTCCTGAACCTATATGTTGCTGCTAATTTTTGAGAAAATATAATGCATATGTTGCTTGATAGGAAGAGGATTAAGCCCGACTCCGTGTAATGTAAAATAGGTAACCAGCTCAAGGCACAGTGCTCACTGCTATTTATTTTCTTTCTTGGAGGTGAGGTTGAAGATCAGGGTTTGGTTTACTGTAAAATCAGAGTGTGGAATTGATTTAGCCTCCCAAATATAGAAAGCAGACACCTCTGTTGAGTCCTGGTGCAAGGAGCAGAACGTTATGACACAGGATGGTATTTCTGTGGCTGAGTCATGAATAGGCAGCAAGCACAAGAAGCTGGAAGATTCTTTCTAAAAGATGAACAGAGAAGACCAGAAGAGATTCCCCTCAGCCTTGCCCTGTTAATAGTAAGTGAATGCTGCCTGGCTATGGAAATATTTTGACATTGCCCGTCATGGCTCCAGCTTTCTGTGCAGAATCCAAGATTCCTAGGAAGATGGCACTGGTTTCAAATCTTCATCCTCCTTTAAGTAATGCTCATTGTATTTAATTTCTGATTGTCTGTAGATCTCCACAAACGCCAACGTTCAACTGTATTTTCCCCCTAAGAAGCAGATTAAGGCCTCTTGCTTTTACCAACTAATAAAATCATGCCATGTCTGATTGACCAAAATAAAAATTGCGTTTTATGTTACTTTTTACTTGCAAGTGATTTCAAACTTAGAAAAATTTGCAAGAATACGAATCATACAAACGACTACTATATACCCCTTTACCAGATTCACAAACTGATAACATTTTGGGCAATCTGTTTTAGGGCCACACAATGGCTCAGAAAAGTGGATTAACTCTGCACTTTCTGATTTGGGACTGTCAGATAGAGACATGTAGACAAAAGCATCAACGTTACTTATTGTACGTTGTTTGGTAGAGCAGAACCGAAACCCATTCTCTTGTGCTAGTCATTGATTTATGCTTGTTCCCTGTTTTCAACAAATTACTGAATCTAAATCATATGCTTGTTAAAACACATTACTTGAGCAGCCCAGTCCTGACAGCTTGGCTAACTTTACACGTATTATGATGCTGAACTTTGGGCTTTATGTGCTAAATTGAAGAGTAAAATTCCAGGCCTTTCAATGTAGAGAAAAAGAAATGAAAGCCATAAACTTCCAAAATTGTCTTGGCTTTGGCTCTTGTGCTCCATCTTCTGGTGAAAAAGTGGCTGTGGGCAGGTTAAGTGGAACAGATGGATTGTTACAATCTATTACATAACATAGAGTCTCCTGAGCACTAGCTTTAAACAAAAGAGAGTCGTTAACATTGTGCCAGAGAAAATGTACTAAGTCCATAGGGGAAAAATAATTTACAAGATCAAAAAGAGGATGGCTACCAGCTGAAATTACATCCTCTGCTTACCTGGCATGTCAATCTGAGAAGCCCATGTCAGGAATATTGTTTTATGGCCTGACGATTGGGGGGAGTTGGGGGGAGAGGTAGGTGTAGGGGCTGGGGGTCAAGCACAGGGAGGAATCTTCAGATCACCGTGATTTTAAACCTCAGGTGACCTTATTCCAGTCACCACCCCTAGGATCTAGGACCCCTGAAGGAAAGAGCTGAGTCCAATTTGCATCATCCACAGACTTAGCACAGTTTCTTGTTGAATAAATGAAGAATGAACAACGAATTTATTTGCTTTTGTTTAACACGTGCAGCCAGGCTATTTAAGCTTTAATCTGAAATACAAATATTAAAGTAATAACATTATTGTCCTTCACAATAGTTAAATATCTAGGAACTAATGCTTCTCAGTCATCAAAATAAGGCTTATCTATTTAGTGACATTTTGAGTTTGCTCCTGAAATCCAATCTATTTGAGGAAATATCAATTCCATTTAGAATTCTAATATTCTAGACCTGGAAGGGGCTGAGATAATTTTATACTTTACATCCAAAATCAAGAGTTTTGAGTTTTTAACATCATGAATAATTCCCAAGATTCCATCCAGTTTAGGAGGTTGTGTAGGTTTAATCATATTTGCAACATACCCTCGAAGCAGGTGAATTAACTGCCTTGATGCCATGATATGAGAGTCCCAACAGGTTGAAACATGGAGGCTTTGGTAAACTGAGGCAACCAGGCATGGTGACAGCTTTCTGTACAATATTAAATTTATATCTCTGAGGGACCAGGATCCCTTTTGCACAGACATGCCCTGTCCTCAACCTCATCTCAACTTTGAATAGAGAAGTTAAGTTTCATTAGGGCACAAAATTCTATGCAGTGTTATAACTACTTCTGACCAACAGCAAAAATAGTGAAAAATAATATCTTCTACTTAATGAAGACAAACTATATAGCATATATTCTCTACATATATTGTCTCATTTAATTTTAGAATTCTCTAAAAGCCATCTGGGATCGTGATGCCCAGGGCTCAGCTTTGCCCTCGGTATTCAGCTGAAATCTGCCATTTGCCTGTGGTTCAATTCTGGAAGGTGCCTCAACATTCCTAAAATTTGTGAATGATCAACGGTCAGCTGCTTACAAGGGTTAGCATCATATCTTATCATTATAACCACATCACTAACACAAACATGGTGTGACATGCAGATTTGTTAATATCGAAATAGAGTATTCCTTTGGAATGTAAGGATTCTAAACAAAACTTGGAAAACCTTGCATGTTCTATGTGTTCATAGGTTGGAATTCTATCAGTCAGTGGAAGTATACATCTCTATTTATTATATGATATCTATTACATAAATCTATATTTGTTCGGTGAGGGTGAAAACTAAATGTATGTAAAAAAGAAAACATGCTAGCTTTAGGATACACACTGTATCATTTTCTCAGTCAACAAATGTTCATGCAAGTTTAAACGCTAATACAAGACAGAATAATAAAGATTAATAAATTATATCCTAAGTCTAGTCTTTGTAGAACTGCTTTGGTGTACTAGCATTCTTAACATAAAACCAAAATAGCATTTAACAACTGTGCTTATTTTTATTTATTTTTTAATTCTATTTAGGCTATGGTCCTCTTAAGGAAGACCACTACTTGGAAATAGTTCAAATTTTGGATGGATGCTTTAAAAGCAGCGTGTTAACTTAGCTACTTAAATTTCACAAGCAGGAAAATCTCCAAAATCATTTTACAAAATGCCCATGATAAATCACCTTTGAGTCAGACATAATAAAGGATAAAGGAAGAAAAGTAGCCCATTTATTTAAAAATAATAAGCAAGCTTCTTAAATACCTTACTTCTCTACAACCACAATTGAAAGGGGGCTCTATTTAGTATTGAAATATGTAGTCAGCTACCAGAGGAGAAATCCAGCAGTTGACAGTGGACAAATTATTGTTCCTTTTCAGTAACATCAAATTGATAAAATATGACTGCTCAAACTCTGATAATAAAAGTGTGTTAATGTGTTAGGTTGATTGCTAAAATGGCAATCTAATTCTCTATGGCTCTACGTATCCACACCCTTTGCAGTGTGACTTTGAAGCTCCTCCTATCAAGCGGTGGAGTCTCTTTTCACAGATTTCTTTGAATTGGGGCATCTTTGTGATTTGCTTTAGCTGACAGCATACAGCAGAAGCGAGCCACATACCAGTTCTGAGCCTAATTCTCAAGAGGCCTTGCCTGCTTCTCTTCTCATACTTAGAATCCTGCCACACCATAAGAACAAGTTCAGCTAATTGACTGGAGCATGAGAGACCACGTTGAGCAAAGGCAAGTTGTCTGAGCTGAGGCCACCCAAGACCAGCCAACCTCACAGCTGACCTGCCAGCTGACTGCAGCCACACAAGCAAGCAGACAGCAGCGAACTCAGCTGAGATCCACCAGGCCTGGCCCAGTCAGCCCACAGACTGGCAAAAAGTAAATGTTAATCATTGTGAGCCACTGAACTTTTGTAGTTGCTGGTTACACAACATTTTTGTGGCAACAGATAACCAATGCAGTTAATAATTACTTTTCAAAAACAATATCAGGTTTATTCTTTTATTCCAGAAACCTGTTATCAAGGTACCATTTGGCTTTGGCCTCAGTGACTTGACCATTTAGAATGCAGCCTAAGTGTGGATTTGTTGCACCTGTATAAGGTCAAATTCATTACACCTATCTCCAATTTATAATTAAAATACACACCTACTCACACAAACAACTGAGGTCCAGGAGGATTCAGCAGCTTTCCCAGGTCCTGAGTCCAGGACTATCTGATTCCAGAACCAAGCCACATTCTCATCCTAACATATTCTCTTGTATGAGCTCCAGCAAGGATGAAGTTTTTATTATTACTATTTTTAACTTTGTGAGTAGTCACTCTATAACATTGTGGGTGATTTATTCTGGGTAGGAAGTGAAGAAAGCTGCTTCCATTTGAAAACTGATCTCTGTATTAAAACTAACTTGATTATCTGGGAAAAGAGAACATGGATAGCAGGAAATGTTATATCCCCAGCACATACTGGCACACAGGTGCTAATAAATGCTTACTGCATTAATGGAACTTATATACCAATGAACTATGTTTAGCAGAGTAAAGAAAGGAAACCTCTTAGAATTATGATTTTACAACAGTCCTTTCTGTTTACTCCTAACACATTTACTCTAAAATTATAAAGAGAAATTATTTGACCATATGGCTCTTAGTCTACCACCCTCAGATTAGAGAAAAATTAACATTTGAAGGGAAGGTGCTGGGAGTGAAGTAGCAGGTTTGTAAGAGAGACAAGGAAAAAACTGAGTAAATATGGAATTGAAAGAAAGCAAATTGATTGGACAGTTAAGAGCTGTGATTCTCAAGGTGATTTCAGGACCTGTAGAACCAGCCTCAGCTGGAAACTTACTAGAAATGCAAATTCTCAGATTCAACCCCAGACCTTCTGAATCAGAACTCCTGGGTCAGAGCCCAGCAATCACCCAATTTGCGTGATTCCCATGCTGCTAAAGGTTCAGAACCACTGGGCAGGAGAAAAGTGCCAAAGAGAGGATTCTTCTTTATCCATTGCAGTTCCCAGAAGAGGAGTCTTCCTAGCTCTGGACTCCCCGAGGCTCCTTGGAGGCCTTGTTCTCTGGCTTTAACTCTTGGAGGTTCCTGTTGAACAATGAAAAGTAGCAGGGAAAAGAAAGCAAAGGGAGGGAAAGGTAACCAGCAAATGAGTTCTGCCTGCCCGTGGCCTCCTCGCTTTTTCCAGGTTTCAGTGGTGGGCCAGCAGCTTCCCCCATCCTCCAGCTACCCTGACAAGGTCAAAGCACCTTGTATGTCATGTGAAAAAAATTTCCAAGCAAAGTGCTTTGCCTCCAGCTGTGAAATTGATTAGTGGCCTTAAAATCCCTGAAGAGTCTCTCCAGGCAGCTGTAGTTGCTATTTTTAAACCGAAGGGGAAAAAAAGAGTGTGTGAGAGAGGAAGGGTTGTGTGTTATGTACAGGAAAACATTAAAAAGCTATATATTTTTTTCCCCTAAGTTGGGGAATGGCACAGTCGGGAATAAATGTGTGAGGAAATGTGATATAATTTTACTTCCTATATTAGAAGTTTTGATGGAATAGTCTAAACGTTAGGTTATTGTTACAGACCTACTTCTGAAATCGGTATCAAGACATTTAGTTTTTTAGGGGTTTAGGAGATTATGGAATTGTAAGATGAAAAAGACTATCAAATCAGCCCATATAATTTCTAGGGCTCCTTGTTGAAGGCTTGTTCTGGATCAAACATCTCAATAGGTGTATGCTACTTGAAATATGGGGTGAAAATCAAAAGTGTCTTATGTAATAGAACATGATGACGTTAAAATGATTGCTCACATCTAGATATTTTCCAAGTTCATTGATTTCCAGAAGACTGAGTTTTAAAGCTCCAGTTAAAACATGGAAGTCATTTGCTGCCTGAGGATGCCTGGCCTGGGCAAAAGGTGGCCATTCCATGTATCTAGCCATGATTTTATTTACCAAGCAAACAGTTACTGAACATCTACTATGTGGAGGACATTGTGTTGAACCCCAGGAGTATAAAAGTAAAAACAAGACGAGACACAGTCTACAGGGAGGAGACAAACATTATCAATAAATAATTTGAAGACAAATAGAGCTCACTGGAGCCCAGAGAGGGAAAGGAAGAGGACTTTACTGAGGAGGAGACAGCTAAGCTGGCTGAAGAGGAGAGAACATTTCCAGCAAGAGCCTCTGCAAGGCTAAACCAGGCCAAACAATAAGGACTATGAGACAACCTCATGGCTGGGAGGCGGGAACTTGGAGAGGCGCTGGTGAGAGACTGGGAAAGCAGGACAGCCAGCTGTGAAGCCCCTTGCATGAGATCTATTCTGCAGGCAGCTAGGCGACTGGGGTGGGACATGAAACTGTCTCAAGCAGAGTTTGCCAAGATTACGTGTTTAGGAGATAACTCTATCAGGAGTCCGAAGGCGCCTGCACTAGCCAGACGACGAGAGAAGCAGACTGAACATTTGTCATTTGTCCTATTAGTTACAGGATAAGTCCTAATTACTCCCAGGACCGTGGCTGATGCTTCCCCAACCAAAGCAGGATCTCCGAGGGGGCAGACAATAAGCAGTGTTATGGGATCACTGACTATTTGGAAAATGAGATGAACAAACCCCTTCTTTTGAAATGCCATTATCATTAAAGCCCAGAAATATGGGGTTAAAACAAAGACACTACTGACCCCAAAGCACCTCCTGAACACATCCTAATATTCGGAAGTAGAAAGGTGCCACTTGCCACAGGAGGGGATGCACATCTAGGCTAAGCTGCTGCTGTGGGAGCAAGTTATGTGAAACAGGCACTGTTCTCGTGGTCCAGATGCCGAGTGAGGGCGTGTGTGTGTGTGTTTCAGGGAATACAGCCAATTAGATTTTCCCACAGTTCAGGGAGAAAAAGCAAGACTCACAAGAGAAGTATGTATAACCCACGATAAAACAAATATGCAAGTCTCATAGGTGGACAAGATACAAACGAAGCGCTGGCAGTAAGTGTGCTCTATCTTCGTAAACTGCACAACAGGGTTGACCAAGAGTGAAAAAGCCTCTCCTGCCCCCTGGTGTCTGATGGCCTGACTTGCAGTGCTCCAAATTTTTTGAACCATTATTTCAGGAGTAAGGTTCCTGTAGACTTTTCCCTAATCCAGAACAATCTACACCATAGGAAATGAATTTTAATTCCTCGTCCTTGCTTATGAGATATGTTATTCATTATTATTATAATAACTCAAATATCTGTTTTAGTTTCCTGGCTGCTCAACCGGGATCAAATACACAAAATGCAATGGGTTAGCGTAACAAAAGGAATTTATTGGCTCATGATTTCAGAGGCCAGAAGGCTTGTTTCATCCCTGGGAAAAATTTTAGCAAGATAAAGGACATGAACAGAATTTAAAAAACCCAAACAATACACTATGGGAAAGTATTTTTCATATGTATGGTTTTTGATGGAGGAGGAAACAACACATGGCACAGTGAATCTATTTACTCACCTGTTGCTTTGAGAGCAAAAGCTCCACCTCCTTAGGCTCTGTAGCCCAAGCACCCAGCATGAGGCCGAATGCCGGTGCGATCCCAGGAAATGTTTGCTTTTGCACAATTAGAACTGACCAAGGCGAAGTGATGCAGGAGCGGAAGATGTCTCATGGATACAGAGTAATTATCAATTAAGTATACCACTAAACAGTCAGCAATTCATTGCATAGCAGGTCGATATTTTTTGCTGAAGCAGATTTTGTTGACATTTACGCTTTCCTCTCTGATATTTCTATAAGAGACCCTTATTGTCCCCTCCCACAATAAAAGGCATTTCAAACAGCAAGTTATCTGTTTCTTCCTCTACCAAAGTATTAAAGTCACAAAGGCTCTGCTTTCTTAGAGAGTAATTTATGTGGCTGCTCTTAAACTATACAAGGCTTAACAGCCAGCAAAACTTACTAAGATCATAAGAGAGCTCAGCTGTTTTCAAAGGGAACACATTCAAAGGACACAGAAAACCAGCAGTTTTCCTTTATGGAAAAAGCCCCCCCCCCCTTTTTGCCTTTGCTTGCTTTTTAAAAAATTTTAAAAAATTATTTTTAAAAAGATACTTAGAATACATAAATGTTACAAAAAATATAGGGATTCCCATGTGCCCCACCTCCCACACCTTCCACACCCTACCACATAAACATCTTTCATTCGTGTGGCACATCACCTGCAATGGATATACACATCCTGGGGCTTTGCCACTAAGCATGGACCACAGTTCACATTGTAGACCCCACTCTCTCCCACACAGTTCTGCATGTTATGTGATGATATAAAATGGCCTATTTTTTATTTAAGTGAATCCGAAGGCTCAGGAAGAATGGAAAAGAGAAGCAGTTTTAATGGTCCCAAAATTCCTGTGTTTGATGTTTTCCTGCTTCAGTGAGAATATTTTCAGACCATCGCATTCAAGTGCCTATGCTTCTTCTCTCCGTGAAAGGTAAAAACGATAGCCAGGCTTTCATTTTTCCATGGATTAAAATAATGTGACGAATGCAGAGTAAAATAATCTTCGGCAATACACACTAGTAGAACCAAAGAATCGCTTTAGGAACTGGGGACCAAGACTCTCAGTTGTATGGTCAGTGGAGGGCAGCACTCGGCCTACGTGTGAACTCTGTGCGCCTGCCCCCATCTGTGTACCTGAAAAAAGACACGGAGGCCTTCCAGCTCCATAAAAACCCAGCGATACAAGTGCTCGCAGACCCAAAGTGCAACCGCGTGGCTTCCCAAAATTCAGAGTTGATTCCTCATACAGACTTCAGGGCGATCTGGGTAGGGAAAGAATTCAAAACATACAAACAAGTCATTTCCCGGGTTTTGCATTCGCCCAGGTTCCGGGAAAGGGGCTCGCACCACTCACGCCCGGCGCAGCCCGGCGGGGACCTGCTGGTGGCTGGTGAGCCCTAAGGCGCCTGCAGGCTCTGGGTCTGGGCCGGAGCCGCAGCCACAGGGCAGCGGCGCGGTGGGGTCCCCGCGAGCGCATCCCCCCCGCGCTGGTCCCGCTGCTCAGGCAGAGCTCGCTAGGCCCCAGGAAGCCAGCTTCTAGTTCTGGAATTCGGCGCGGGCAACAATTTGCGTTTCTAGAGCTGCTGCTGGTCCACCCTTGGAGAACCGCTGCCACAGAGTGCGCGGCTTTTGAGGCGCTGCTTGGGGTGCCTGAGGAGGGAGAAGGCTGGACGTGTGGAGAACACCCCCCGCGGCTCTTCATCTCCCTCGAGCTCTGCAACAAAGCCCGGCGCAGAGCAGGCGGCGGGGCGCAAAGGTGCGCGAGCCCGGGCCCGCGCGCTCCCCGGGGCGCACCCACTGGCCTACGCACCCGCAGGGCGCGCAGGGGCGCCTGCCCTCCGCCTGACCCCCGCTTTCCCGATCACCCCGGCTCTTCTGACCCAGGGCCGGCGCGGGCGCACGCCCCAGCAGCTCCCGGCCCAGCCCACCTTGTCAGGGGGCGGCCTGGCGGTAATTGGGAGCCCGGTAGCAGGCCCGGCGCATCCGCCCTGGGATTTGGGGTGCAGGTGGGTTTGTTGTCCCCGTTTGCGGCCAGTGGGTCCCCGCCGCGGCCGGCTTCCTCCTCCAAAGCAGTGTCCCAGAAGCCCCAGGGGAGGAATTCCGTGAGGCCTGGGGACAGCCACCGGTAGGTTAATGACTTCCACTCTGATTAACAACAATCCCTGACTTCAGTTGCTTTAAACAATAAGGCAAGTTTTATTGAGGGTGGACTGAGAGTTGATCAGGACAGATGTTCCGCTGTGTCATCCGAGGGATCCAGGATTTTTCCAGCTCCCGGCTTTACCATCCTCTGCCGTTAGGCCGGCTCTTCTTGTGGTGCCATGATTGCCACAGCAGCTCTGGCCATCACATGCAGGTACACAGGCCTCCGAAAGCAGAAAGTGGCCATTTCTTTGAGTACCTACTTACTAGGAACAATGTCTTTCCCAAAAGCTTCTCAGCAGCCGTCCTATCTCACTGGCCAGCATAGGGGCTCAAGCCCACCTCCACACCACTCCCAGGTGCAGGAACAGAACCACCATGATTGGCTTAAACTGAAAAAAGGGACTTGCCCCTGAGTTTAATAATATGAACAAAATCGGGGTTCTGCCAGCAAGCAAGAAGAAGGAAATAGGTGTTGGGTAGCCAACCAACAATATTTGCTACAGTCATCCATTAAGGAAGACATGTATATCATGTGTCATATTAATAGGCATACCAACACTGATGGAATAATATTACATAAAACCTACTAATACTCATTGTATTAGGCAGCCAAAGGGCTGCTGATGCAAAGTACCAGGAATCTATTGGCTTCTATAAAGGGTATTTATTTGGGGTAACAGCTTACAGTTAAAAGGCCCTAAAGAGTCGTGCTTTCTCACCAAAATCAGTTGCCACGTGTTGAAGCAAGATGGCAGGCCATCTCTGCCTGGTCTCTCAAGGCTTCCTGTAGCAGTCTCTGGCAAGGGCTCGTTTCTTTGCAGGCCTTATCAGGTGCTCAGCTGCTCTGTTCTCTTCAGCTGCAAACAATCAGGTGAATGACTCATCTCTTCCTGGGGCCCCAGGATCAAACATGACAGAGCTCTCTCCTCTTCCATGTGTCTTCTTGAGTGAGTGTCCATTTATATCAGCCCACCAAGGGGCCAGGGACTCAACCCTGAGTCACCTTACTGATGTAGTTGAATCAAAGCCCCAATCTTAACATGTAATTTAATCAAGACATGTCAGCTGACTCTAACGCATTCTAAAGGTATCACACCCAGAGAAATAGATTAGTTTACAAACATAATCTTTCCCTTTTTTGGGATTCATAAATAATCTTAAACTGCCACACCCATCCTGCTATATTAATAATTTAAGTTTCAAGTTTGGAAACTCTGAAATGTACTGTTAGTTGGTCAAGAATACATCATGAAAGACTGGTGATAGTTACACTATTAGCTGAAGATCATCAATATTGAACTTAACCATTTTGTTCATATTTTAATTTTCAGGATAGCTGTTGATTAATATGTTTCCTTTCATGGGGGTCAAAATATTCAATGACAAAGTACTTTAATTACATAGTTAGATTAAATAATTTTGGGCATTTAGAAGTAAAAAGAGGTGAAGATCAGCTCTTATCAATGATAGCACGTTTCAGTAAGGGCTCTGCAACGCTGTACTTCAAGGATGTTTAAAGCAGTGCTGTTATCATGGAACTAGCTGCAAACGACCTGAGTGTCTACGCTAGGGCATTGGGTAAACGCATTGTGACATAGTCATACACGGAAAGAGTATGGATTGCCTTTTCTACTGAATTTCACCCACGGGAGGATAGTTTCCTTATTATTAATTAGAAAAAGCACATAGACATTGCCACTGAAAAACACTTGTGGTAAGATCAATTTAATGACAGCCATGAACCAACCTGGAAAGAGAAGGTAGGGTCAGTTTGAGAAAGAGTGAATGCCACGCTAAAGAGCTCGGCCTGTGTTCCCTGCTCGGTCGGGACTGACTTGGTGTTTCTAAGGAAGAGAAAGGACATGCTACATCTACCACCAGATACCTTAGGAAACGCAGCAAGGCAAAACAAAAATTATTTTAATAGGTAGCACCTATAAAGAGAGATGTATTTAGAGTAATATCTTAATAAATGACTTGGTGATGTGAAGCCTTGATGGTTTAGGTGGGAAGAGTCAGTAAAAAAGGAGATTGTTATATTGCTGTGCGTAAGAAATGCGTAGGACTTTTTGAGTGGGGAGAGTAGAAGGAGGGGAGGGAAGTGAGGAGAAATGACGGAAGGGCAGGACCGTGTGGCTGTGATTGGAAAGGTAGAGAAGCCCAGCTCATCAAGGGCCTTTAGGCCCTGTGGAGGGGTTGTGTTTAATCCTAAATGCAATAAGACATCACTGAGGATTTTAAGCAGAATGAGACTAATCTAAATCAAACTGGAACATAATTGCTCTTTTAGAACTCCCATGGCTTATCTAAAAACTTCTTATTAGTACCCCTAGGACCTAGTTGTCTTACCAGGTTATCAATTCAGGATAAATTCCTGGAAGTGGAATTGCTGGGCCAAAAGTTATATACATTTTTAAGGCATAAAAAAATTTAAGCCTTCATTATTGACTAGGGACCATATTTTGCTCCTATTATGTTACATTTGTTATATTTGTTATGTATTTGTTGATAGTCTCTGAGGCTCTCTTTCTTTCCCTCTATGTAAAATGTTCCAAAACCAATCATGCTTTTATTTCTTATAAATAGAAATTTGTGAAAAATCAGTGAAAATAGATTCCTTTGAGATCCTGGGGATTGTGTGAGTAAGATATAAATCCTTATCTCTCATAGGGGGATATCAGTGGATATTGTGAATTCTTTGTTAATCATGCCCAGTGAAACCTTTTTAAATTGTGGGCACAGACTGCACTACTTATACCTTAGAATGTTTGGCTGCAAGTAACCAAAACTTGAAAAACAGTGGCTTAAGCAAATTAGCAGCTCTATAATAGTCAGACCAGGGCTGGTATATTTTCGGAAGGCACCAAGGACTTCACTTATTCATCTATGGGATGTGCTTGTTGCCTCCTGTTGCATCCAGCATCAGGTCTACATATAGGAGAGAAGAAAGAACGGACGGAGGGTAAAACACATGTGCCGGCTGGATATGGTTCTCTTTTAAGGAGGCCCCACCAAAGAACCTTCTGCTTTTCTGTCATTTGGCCAAAGTGCGTCACATAGGTGTCTTACCTGTAAAGGAAGCTGGGAAATGTAGTTAATACATCTTCCAACAAAATCAGATTGCGTTAAACAGGGAAGAGAGACAAGTGGATGTCGGGTAGGCGAATGGCAGTCTCTGCCACAGCCTGGAGGTGAGGAAGATGCAGTAACTGTGGATGAGAAAATTAAGACGAACTAGGGCTTCACCATTGCTGTGTAACAAATTCCCCTCCACATTAGAGGCTTAAAACTACACACATTTGTTATCTCACAGTTTCTGTGGGCCAGGGATGCAGCTGTGCTTTGGCTGGGCCTCTGTGTCCGCGGTTCTCCGAAGGCTGCAGTCAAGCTGTTGCCCAGAGCTGCAGTCGGATCTGAAGCTCCAGCTCCAGCCTCACTTCCGCGGTGGTTGTCAGGATTCAGGTCCTCATGGGCCGTTGGACCGAGGGCCTTAGTTCCCGGTGCTGGTTCGCTGGAGGCATCCCTCAGAGCCTCGCTACGTAACCTTTTCCATAGGACATCTTGGAACAGGACAGCTGGCTTTCATCAGAGCAAGGAAGTAAGGGAGCCAGAAAGGCAGGTGTGGCAGTCTGAGATTATTTATGAATCCCAAAAAAGAGAAAGATTATGTTTTTAAACTAATTGATTGTGGGTGTGATACCCTTTGATTGTATTGGTTTCAGTTGAAGGGCCCTTGATTAAATTACCTGCTAAGATTAGGGCTTTGATTCGGCCACCTCAGTAAGGTGTGACTCAGGTTGAGTCCCCGCCCTGTTAGTGGGCCAGTATAAATGGACACTCACTCAAGACGACACACGGAAGAGGAGAGGACTGTCATGTCTGATCCTGCAGCCCTGGGGAAAGATGAGCCATTCGCCTGATAGCTTACAGAGACTGTTGGGAAAAGAGCTGAGACTGATATAGAAAGCCCGGAAAGAAATGAGCCCCATGCCAGGAGAGAGAGGAAGCCCTAAGAGATGGACCCTATAAGGAGAGAGAGGACTGGAAGCCTGGAGGGAAAGGAGACACCAGGCAGAGATCAGCAACCATCTTGCTTCAACACGTGGCAACTGACTTTGGTGAGAAAGCAGCCTTGAGTTGGACTCTTTAGGGCCTTGTACCTGTGAGCTTTTATCCCCAAATAAATACCCTTTATAAAAGCCAACAGGTTTCTGGTGCTTTGCATCAGCTCCCTTTGGCTGACTAATAAAAGTGAGCAAGATGGACTCCAGAGTCTTTTGATAACTTAATCTCATGAGTGACGTCCCATCCCTTTTGCTGTATTCTGTTCTTTAGAAGTAAGTTGCTAGGTGCACCCTGCACTACAGGATGCAATCATATAAGGGCATGAATACTGGGGAGCAGAGATCATTGGGGCCATCGTAGGAGCTGTCTGCCACAATGTTTGTCACAAATCTGCTTGTTGATCTCAGAGAGAGCTGCCCAAGAGTAAGGACTGTTTGTTCACATCTTAATGCATTCCCTATTGCTTGCTTGAGTAAAGCATTTGTTTTGAAAGCACACACACACACACTTTATTGTCTCCATTTTTGATAACTATATTATTATTTTTAATTTTTCTCTTGATTACCATCATAACTTTCAATCAGGTTTTAAACCTCCTTTCTTGTTCCATCAACTTTAGTCTCTTGACTCCCCACTATACAAATGAAAGTCTTTATTTTCTCCTTTCATCTCTCCTCTTCTATTAGTTATACCTTTGCTTTAAACTTTCAATGCTATTAATATTTACATTCTGTCTTTTGTGCTTTATCACAAGTTGAGTCTGTACATTGAAATCCAATGGACAATATTTACATTATTTTTATTGTATAAGTTTCCTGCTGAGCCAAGTAGTACCCTAGATTAGATTTTCTTCTCTACAATTTTCTATGTTCAGTTTTACTGACCATATGTCTTCCTTAGTGAAATTATGATAAACTTTGTGGGCAATTTTCTCTTTCTCTTTAAAAATTCCATTAACTGCTTAATATCCTACAACTTGTTATATTCTTTTATGTTCAGAACGCTCCTTTCTTTTCCAGTTTTGGGGTTTCCTGGTGTTTCTAATTGTCTTTCCTTTTTTCTCTTGTTTATAGGAGAAATATATGCTTTTTCCTTATCTTTAATGTAATCCCGCTTGTCAATCATACTTTCTACTGTATGAAACGCTCTTAATTCTTTGAGACATTATTTTCAGAACATTATGACCTTCTGCTCCAATCTGGATCAGCTTTCTATGGCAAAGCCAAAGCTGTGTGTTTGACAGATCATTTCAGTTTTGTCCTTGGCACATAGGAAGGTGATATTTCCCAGCCTTCTTGCATCAGGTGGTATCATCTGACTAGTCCTGGCCCATGAAAAGTGGGCAGAAGTGATGTGCCATTCTACCTCTAGCCCATAAGAAAGCTCCCACATATGGTCCCTAGGATTCTCCCCTTACAAGACAACCTTGGAAACCTTGTTCAGAAATGGTAGCATCACAATATGTAAGAGATCTGGATCTTTGAAAAACTGCTGGAGAGAAGCCAGCCAGGAAAATGTACTTAGGACTTTGTGTGACTGAGATGAATGTTATGATTTTTGGAAGTAGTTGGATTAGAGCCATTAGCTAACACTGACCAGTTCAGATACTGGCACTGCAAATGTCACACATGTAGTGTGCTACACATGTAGGTGGTGAAGTTATGGACAACAAGAAAATTTATATGGGACTGTGGAAGGATGAAGCTTCACGTTAGGTATGTCTGACAAAAGTGCCACCTGCAACTTGGGAAAATCACGTGTTCAGTGGACTAGTGGCTCTAGTGGCCGGAAAGAATGACATTGTTAGTTGCTACATTTGGCAAGGTATTGCACAAAGGAGAAGAGCTCAGAGACAATTGGCTAGTTTGCAAACAGAAAAGCAAGAGAAGAAAGAATCCAAAGATTTAGGATCTTGAAAGACTGATGAAAACGGACCTCAAATGATATGAGATGGGGTTTTGAAAGTTTTGATTTGTACATCTTAGTGAGATTTCTCAGTTGTACAGTGGCTGACTCTTGTGGCGAAAATCAGATTAATGTGTGGTTTTCTCACACAAGCTGATAACTTCAGGTTAGCTGCCATTAAGTGAAGAAGACAGGTATGGGGGACAGAATGCAACAAAAGGAAGCAGATTTGAGAACTGTAGCTAGGAAATAATTTGAGTGTGGTTACTGGCACTGGAAGCAAGTATGTCAGAAGCCTCCTAGAATTTTGATGGAATTAAATTGCCAAAGGAACTTCAAAGCAGAGTTTTACACAAGTCTTTGAGCTTGAAAACAAGCTTGTTTCTGCAGGAAGCGGACTGTGAAAATTGTGTAGCCTCCAAGGTGGGCATATTCACCAACCCCACTTCAGGTGTCATTGAGGAGAATGACAAAGGACATACCTACCAGAGGAAGGTGGACAAGGGAGATGTTCCCTGAAAATGAAGGCAGAGCCTAATCAGTGACCTTCCCCACTTCTGGGAAGGGGACCCTTCACGGTTCCTACCCTGTAGTTTTAGGCATTGCTTCACCTAAGGGTGGGCAAGCAAGCAAAACAAAAAAATAAGTGACTCAGTTGACTTTTCAAAGTCTTCTCCAGGTTGAAGTCTATTATTCTATTTAGAGACAGAAACTGGGACATGATTCTTCTTTTTCAATTTGGAATTCTAATAAAAAGTGTGCTGCCCATAATGAAAAACTAAATTATAAGCATTCAAATAACTGGAGATTTCTTAATCCTGTTCTTATTTTATCACTTAGAAAATTCAATTTAGTTTTGACTAAAATAATTTGCCATTTTCCAAAAGTGAGTTGCAGAAATATAATAGAGACTGACAATTTAATAAAGCAGGAGTTCATCTAAAAATAATGCTATTTACAATGTGGATGGGGAACAAACAGTTTGGTATTTCTAAGAATTCTCACTGCTTAAATATCATCTGACAGAATGTTAGGCAATTCATGGTGGGCGGAGAGCATTCACTCCACTCTCAAGAACAAGACTTCCTTTTCAATTAAAAATAATATTTACGTGTGAGCTGACGGCCCGCGCGGTGCAGTGAGCTGGCGCAGCAAGATGACGCAACAAAGGGAGACAAGCAGACACAGAAAAACACACAGCAAATGGATACAGTGAGCACAAACAGCAAGGGGGGGATAAATAAATAAATGAAAATAAATCTTTAAAAATATATATATATATGGGAAAGTGGATGAGGCTCACGTGATTGGGCCCCCGCCTATCACATGGGAGGTCTGTGGTTCGGTTCCCGGTGCCTCCTAAAGAAGACAGTGAGCTGGCATGATGGGCAGGTGCGGCAAGTTGACACAACAAGATGACACAACAAGAGACACAGGAAGAAAAACATAATGAGAGACACAACAAAGCAGGGAGCAGAGGTGGCTTAACCAATTAGGCGCCTCCCTCCCGCATCAGAGGTAACAGGTTCGGTTCCCGGTGCCTCCTAAAAGAAACAAAATAGACTAACAGACACAGCAAGTGCAAACAACAGGGGTGGGGAGAGATGAATAAATAAAATAAATCTTTAAAATAAAATTATATATATATATATGGAGTCATATATATATATATATATATATATATATATATATATGGAGTCAATGGATTTAAATTGTAAATATTTGTAAAGGGCTAATCGCCCATCCACTTGTGGGGGAGGTAAAAGCTGGCACTAATTCATATGCCTCTGAGTCAGTAAAGACTGACCTTGTGTAGTTTTGACACATAATGAAAATTATCTTGTTGGAGGTAAAACAATGAATAATTCAGCTAATTATTATAATTCAGTTATAATTATATAATTATATTACAATTCAGTTATAATTATATTATAATTCAGAATTCAGTTAATTCTGGAAAATCATAGAATATGGCCATCATATTTTTTAAGTCTCATAGTTTTTAAAACTGTGGGTTGAAGAGGTAAAAATTATCCTGTATGGTGATTGCATTTAGGTTCTGAAGAAAATAAGTTGCAGATAAATCTATTCACTATATGACTTGTCCAGATTAGCTTTCACTTGGGGAAAGAAGTTCTGAAATATCCCCAAAGCAGTTTACTTCCCAACTGAAAGTCTTCCAAAAAGAGAACTGTTGGGAAACCGTGGTGTGTGGTGGTGGAAAAGAAAAGCTGCCTCAGTTTTTCGGAGGGAATACCATTAAAAATGCTTAAATGACTAAGTTTACTTTGTGCAGTTAAGAATTAAACTTGTCAGTTTTAACATTGCTGTTCATCTGACATAAACTTATGGGATATTCTGGTAAAAAAGAAACAAAACCCATATGGACACATGACACTCTTTCTGGGCAATTCTTTGTTTATGTGTGTGTGCCATTTTAACCATTTCTAAGTGTGCAATTCACTGGCATTAATACTTTTACAGTGTTGGGCTACCATCACCATCTTCCATTGCTATAACTTTTTCATCATCCCAAACAGGAACTCTGTACCCATTAAGCAATATTTCCCCATTCTCCACCCCCATGGCCCCTGGTAACCTCTAATCTACTTTCTTTCTCTGAATTTGCATTTCTAGATATTTCATATAAGTGAAATCATACAATATTTGTTCATTTGTGTCTGGCTTATTTGATGCCATCAATCATTGTCACATGTCTGAGAACTTCATTCATTTTCATAGCTGGATAATATTCCACTGTATGTATACACCACATTTTGTTTATCCATTCATCTCTTGATGGACACTTGGGTTGCTTCCACCTTTTGGCTACTGCAAATGATGCTGCTATGAACATGGGTGCACAAGTATCTGTTTGAGTCCCTGTTTTTTTTTTTTTTTTTTACAAATCAATTTTAGTGATACATATTAATAAAGCATACAATTCATCCAAAGTGTACAATCAATGGTATTTGGTATAATCACATAGTTATGCGTTCATCACTTCAATCATTATTAAAGCATTTTCATTATTTCAATAATAATAGTAATAAACAAAAAGCAGACAAACAAGAAAATTCCTCACCTCTCAATCTATGTTTCCCCTGCTGTACATATCTGATATTTCTGGCTACTCTTGCACAATTATTTATTTGTTTATTCAGCAGTTTTGCTGAGATATATTCACATACCATATGATCTATCCAAAGTCTACAACCATTGACCTTTAGCATAATCACAGTGTTATACATTCATCACCTCAAAAATTTCATTACTCCAAAAAGAAAGAGTTCACACCCCCTAGCATTCATTCCCCAGCCCTACGCAATCACCAATCTAATTCCTTCTCTGTAAATGGATCTGTACTTACACTCTACACGAAGGGAATCATACAATGGGCAGCACTCTGTGTCTGGTCTCCTCCACTCAGCACAATGTTTCCTTTTTGTCTGATATTAGCATTTTGTAGTTTTAACCCACATTGGGTCAGTTTCAAAGATAAATGGTCTTATTTATGCAATTTCACCCATATTCATATTTCACGTAATGTATCTGTATTATATTGCGTCCCTGTTTTTAATTCGAAGAATGGAATGTTTCTTGGCAATTCTTTAGCTCACGCTTGGTGACAGTTTACACTGAGGTGCTAGAAGGGAAGCATCACTTAGGTCTCTTGATCTTCTCAGAATGGTTTTGGACAGCAGAAAATATAAGTCAAAAACTATAAGAGATCTTTTGGTGGCTGGCAAAACTTTGAGCTTGAGCTTTTAAGAGAATTGCAGAAAACCTATAAGCAAAGGTAAAAGTTATTTGTATCCTCATCATCCCAAGATAATCACTGTTACTATTTCAGGGCATATGATTCCAGTCTTTTCTGATGCACAGATACATGTGTATTATTAGTTTATTAGGCATTAGATTTTTAAAAGAGAATAAATCCAATAAAAATCAAGAATTTTTCAATGCCTAATAAACTTGTTGTGTAACCAGAAATAAATCTAGAATTAGAAGCCATTGTTTTGTTCCTTTCTTTAGCATGCCCATATTCAAAGGTAGTTTATTAACAGTTTATTAACAGTTCAGCAGCTCTTTCATGCCCCTGAATCATCTATGTTTCTGTAACTTTAAGGTATGGACAGGATTTAGTGATTCAATATTTCCTTCCTTCAGTGACTTAGAGTTCTGGGCACTTGGTTGATATTAAGAAATTTTCTGTCTCTAGTCCCACCATGGAATTTGGTTTTCTATTTTCCATATTCCCTATGATTCTAACTTTAGAATAACAGGTGAGGATTTTAAGTTATAAATTTAGCCTTTTGCTAACAGGTGAAAATACAACTGCTTGTTATATCCATAAGTGCAATGAAGGTTTTATTTTAAATTTATTTTTATTAGAGAGGTTGTGGGTTTACAGAAAAATCTTGCAGAAAATACAGAATTCCCATATACCCGCCCCCCACAGTTTTCCCTATTACTAACACTTTGCATCAGTGTGGTACCTCTGTAAAAATGGATGAAACAATATTATAATTGTACTATTAACTATAGTCCCTAGTTTACATTAGGCTTCACTGTTTATGTTGTACAGTCGAAGGGTTTATTTTTTATATTTTTATATATTGCGTTATTTTATTATATTACATACGGCACATTCAGGGTGGGTCTTAATCCTCCCACTGGCGTCCTCTATAAACTAAAAAGCTGCAGACACAGAAAAAAGCCGCAGAGGGAGAAGGAGAGGTCCTGTAGGACGGAGGCTGGAATCAGTGGGGCACAGAGGCACGAAAGAGGCCCCAGAGAGGCCAGGCCCATGGAGCAGCTGGAAGCCGAAGAGACGAGGCCCGGAGGGAGGGGAGAGACGAGCCAACTGGCATTTCACCCTGCCATGTGCCTGATGGCCACGTCTGAGCTTGGAGAGAAAGCATCTTTGGATGACACCGCCGTGGGGCTGATCACATGCTGCATCCTGGAGAGAGAGCATCTCTTGATGATGCCTTGATTTGGACACGTTCATGGCCTCAGAACTGTACCCTTTTAAGCTGATAAATTCCCATGATAAAAGCCAACCCATTTCTGGTATGTTGCTTCAAGCAACTTTTAGCAAACTAAGACAAATTGGTTCCAAGAAAGTGGGGTATGTGCTGCTATGCATATACCAAAAATGTTGGAACAGTTTTATAAATGGGTAAGGTGTAGATTCTGGAAGAACTGTGAGATGCTTGATAGAAAAGGCCTAGATTGCTGTGAAGACACTGTTGGTAAAAACATGGACGCTAAAGATACTTCTGATGAGGCCTTGGACAGAAATGATGACTGTGTCATTGCAAACTGGAAGGAGGGTGATCTGTGCTTAAAATGGCAGAGAACTTGGAAAAATTCATTCCTGATGTTAGAGACAGATTGCATGCCTATAGCTGATTTTTATGAGATTTTGTACTTAGCATTGTTACTGAAGTGATTTAAGACTTTTTGAAATATTGTGATGGAATGAATATATTTTGCTTATGGAAAGAACATGTCTTTTTGGAGTCCACAGGGTGGAGTGTGATGGCTCCCTTTGTTCTTGTAATGTGGTGAATTACATTAATTGATTTTCCTATGTTGAACTACCCTTGCATACCTGGTGTTTTTGTCTGCTAGGCTTCCAAAATGCAAAATACCAGAATGGGATTTATTCGTTTAAAAGCTTACAGTTCTGAGGCTGTGAAAATGTGCAAATCAAGGCATCATCAGGTGATGCTCTCTCCCCAAAGACCAGCTGCCAGTGATCCTGGTCTCCTCTCTCACACGGCAAGGCACATGGTGGCATCGGCTGGTCTCCCTTCTCTTCCAGGTTTCATTGTCTTCAGCTTTGCCTTCCTTTGCCTTTTTCTCTCCCAGCTTTTTGCTCTTATGGCTTTCTTTCCCTGTATTAATCATGTTTATAAAGGACTCCAGTAAGAGGATTAAGACCCACCCTGGGTCATGCCCTACTGAAGTAAACTAATCGAAAGAATGTCCCATCTACCATAAGTTTACACCCAGAGGGATGGATTAGCCCTAAGGAAATAATTTTCTGGGGTCTATAAAAGCCTCAAACTACCACACCTGGGATAAACCATACTTGATCATGGTGTATACTTATTTTAATGGCTGTTGGATTCTATTTGCTAGTATTTTATTGAGGATTTTTGCACTTATATTCAGAAGCTATATTAGTCTGTAGTTTTCTTATCTTGTGGTATCTTTATCTAACTTTGGTATTTGGGTGATGCTGGCTTCATATAATGAGTTAGGAAGTGTTCACTCCTCTTCAATTTTTTAAAAGAGTTTGAGGAAGACTGGTATTAGTTCTCAGAATGGTTAATAAAATTCACCAGTGAAGTCATCTAGTCTTGGGCTTTTCTTTTTTGGGAGGTTTTTGATTATTTGTTCAATGTATTTACTTGCTATTGGCCTGTTGGGATCTTCTGTTCCTTGTTGAGTCAGTATAGGTAGTTTGTTTCTAGGAATTTGTCTATTCCATCTAGGTTATCTAAGTAGTTGGTGTATAGTTCACAGTCCTCTTATAACCCTTTTTATTTTGGTAGGCTTTCATTTCTGATTTTAGTTATTTGTGTCCTCTCTTTTTCTTTCTCAATCTTGCTAAAGGTTTGTTGATTTTATTGTTCTTTCCAAAGAGCCAACTTGGGTTTCATTGACTCTATTGTTTTTTCAATTCTCTGTTTCAAATATCTCCACTCAAATTTTGTTACTTCCTTCTGCTTACTTTGGGTTTAGTTTGCTCTTATTTTCCTAGTTCCTCCAGTTGTGAGATTAGGTCTCTGATCTAAGATCTTTCTTCTTTTTTAAGGTAAGTATTTAGAGCTATAAATTTCCCTTTTAGCACGTTGTTTGCTGCATCCCATTTGGTAGTTGTGATTTTGTTTCCATTTACCTGCACATATTTTCTAATTTTCCTTATGATTTTTTCTGTGACCCATTGGTTTTTAAGAGTGCATTGTTTAATTTCCACATATTTGTAAGTTTTCCAGTTCTCCCTCTGTTATTAATTTCCAGCTTCATTCTGTCATGGTCAGAGAAGATACATTGTATGATTTCAATATTTTAAAAATTTATTTAGACTTATTTTGTGACTTAATATATGGTCTATCCTGGAGAATGTTCCATCTACACTGGAGAAGAATGTGTATTCTGCTGCTGAAGGGTGAAGTGTTCTATATATTTGTTTGGTCTAGTTGGTTTATAATTATTCAAGTTTTCTATTTTCTTATTGATCTAATATTCTATCTCTTATTAAAATGGTATACTGAATGCTCCTACTATTAATGTAGATCTATTTCTCCCTTCAAATTAGTCAATATTTGCTTCATATTTTGGGGGCTTTTCCACTAGATTCATATATATTTATGTCTTCTTCTTGAACTGACCCCTTTATCAGTTTATAGTTTGTCCTTCATAACAGTTTTGACTTAAAGTCTATTTTATCTAATATTAGACTAGTTACTCCCACTCTCTTTTGGTTACTATTTGCATGGATATTTTTTTCCATCCTTTAAATTCAACCTGTTTGTGTACATGAATTTAAGGTGAGGCTGTTGATACAGCACATAGTTTTGTCAACCTTTTAAAATCCATTTTGCCAATTTCTGCCCTTTGACTGGCAAGTTAGTCCATTGACATTTAAAGTGAATATTGATAATGCAGGTTTTCTTTTTGCCATTTTGTTATTCGGTCTGTGTAAGTCTTATACTTTCTTTGTCCCTCTATTCTTACATTAATGCACTTTCATATTTATTTGATTTTTTGTATTATAATATTTTGAGTCTTTTCTTATTTCTTTCAGTATATAGCTTTCATATATGTTCTTTGTGGTTATCATGGGGCTTAAAGTTAACATCCTAATTCTATAATAATCATGTTTGATACCAATTTAACTCCAATAGCATACACATATATTCTTCCTATAATACTCCATTCCCCTATTCCCATTTAATTGTACTTGTTACAAATTATATTTTATACATTGTATGCCCCAAACCATAGATTTATCATTACTTTTATGCACTTGCATCTTAGAACCTGTAAGAAATAAAAAGTGGAGTTGCGTACCAATACAATAATACTGGCATTTATCATTATGCTTATGGTTGCTGTTACTGGAGGTCTTTATTTCTTTATGCCACTTCAGTCCACTCTCTAGTGTCCTTTCATTTCAGTCTGAAGAACTCCCTTTAGCACTGCTTGTAGGGCAGGTGTAGTTGTGACGAATTCCCTCAGCTTTTGTTTATCTGGTAATGTCTTAATCTCTCCCTCATTTTTGAAAGATGGTCTTCTGGATATAAAACTCGTTGTTGGCAACTGTTTTCTTTCAACACATTATATATTTCATCCCATTGCCTTCTTGCCTCCATGGTTTCTGATGAGAAGGTGTCACTTAATCTTGTTGGGACTCTCTTGTACATAACACATTGCTTTTCTGTGTAGCTTTCAAAACTCTCTCCTTGTTCTTGGCATTTGACAGTTAGATTGTCTGGTCCTGGTTCTCTTTGAGTTTATCCTGTGTGGAGTTTGGTGGACTTCTTCTTTTTTTTTTAATAATTTACTCTTTTTATTTTTAAAGAAGCTTTAGATCACGTAAATGTTACATAAAAAATAAAGGGGATTCCGATGTACTCCACCCCTTTCCCCTCCCACACTTTCCCTAATTAACAACATCTTTCATTAATGTGGTACATTTGTTATAACTGATGAACGCATATTGAAGCATTGCTACTCACCATGGACTATAGTTTACATTATAGTTTACACTTTGCCCCACACAACTTTATAGGTTTTGACAAAATGTATAATTGCCTGTATCTGTCATTGCAATGTCATGCAGGACAATTCCAATGTCCCCAAAATGCCCCATCTTACATGCATTCTTCCCTCTCCCTCTCCTCAGAACCTCTGGTGGCGACTGCCTTTATATCAATGATACAAGTTTTTCCATTGCTAGAATAATATTAAGTCTACTTTAGTCCATAGTTGCATTAGCTCCTTATGTTTGGTCCTTCCTCAATCTTGAGGATTTGGGGATGGTGATGCCCACTCTATTTCGGGTTGAGAGGGGGCTTAGATCTCATGGGGTCGATGGATGGAACTGTCTTGCTTGCAGTTGTAGATACTCTGTTTTTCTGGTATGGGTGTTGCCCATCATCATCCTTTTGTTAGTTGTCCTGGGTGATTACAATGAACTGGAGAGTAGATATTGGCTGCAACTCTGCTGATATTTAGGGCTCAACTGGCACATGAGCAGATGGGAGATTTATGTCTCTGGGACATATATTTAACAAGTATAGTGCTAATTGTAGGTTCAAATAAAAGGGGTAGAAGAACCATGTGTAGAGAAATTATAAATGAGTCTAATGCTATTACATTGGGGGTCATATATTCCAAAGTAAGTCCCACTGACAGGTTGCCAAATTCTGGTGATTGTCGATGGACTTCTTGAATGTATGTATTCATGTCTTTTGTTAAATTTGACAAGTTTACCCTTGAGCATATTGAGGATCACTTTTTAAAAGTCTTTGTCGGGTATATCTATAGTGTTGTCTTCTTCATTGATGACTGATGAATTTTTATCCTCTTCCTTTAGTTGTACTACCATTTATTTCTTTGTCTGTAATGTTTTGTTGCACACTTTAATATCTTTAAGTGTTAACTCTGGGATTTAGCCCCTGAACTGTCTGTTTCTTAAGTTTGTATGCAATTAGTGATATGGCAGAGATTTCCTTATGTTCCTGGAACTAACCAAAACAAACCAATGCAAGAAACGTCTTTAACAGTTTTTGTAAACTGGCTGTGCATTGGCTGGTACTTGCCTTCAGAGTTTAGCCCTTCTATCAGGAAGATTAACGTAAGGAAAATTTGAAGTGCAAGGTCATCTCCGTTTTTTCTGAGCCTTTGTCTTGTCCTGGGCTTGTTTGCTTGTGGCCTTAAGAATTCCCTTGTTTACTGAAATTAAAATGCCCCCTTTACTCCCTATGAAATTGACTTTCTCCCCCTCCCAGATACTCTGTGGTATCACTTAATGCAGGGAATTGTTTGCTCCTAGCCGCTTTGACTTAATTGTTTCTTCCACTGTTTTAGCTCTCTGCAAGCAGCTTCTGCTAGCGGTGCAAGTTCTCGAAGGGGGAGCCAGAGATGAGTTTCCTGGTTCAGTGTTTCAGGCTGCCACACAATAGATTGGCACCGACATACAGGTACCACAGTATGCGCATGGTGGTTACTCTGCTAATTCTGGAACAGGGCCAGGCACCCACAACATGAGCAGAGGCTGCCTCCACTCTGTACTGGGAAGGGGTGGTGACAGAGGCCATGAGCTTTTCCTGCCATTTTTAAGGCTATGTTTTCTTGATTCGGCACCATGAGCTTTTCTTACCATTTTTGATGCTGTGTTTTTTTGATTTGACACTTGCCCAATTTCTGCAACCTTTTGTTTTTCCAGAGTTTTGAAGAAGATAGCTCTGCCAGTTTTTGTTACTTGTTTAAAGATTCTGGGAGCAGGTGTGGCTCAAGCGTTTGAGTGCCCACCTCCCACATGGGAGGTCCTGGGTTTGGTTCTCGGTGCCTCCTGAATAAACAAAAACAAACAAGCAAAACAAATGAAAAAACCAACTCAGGAAAGCTGATGTGGTTCAGTGGTTGAGCTAAGCACCGGCTTCCTACATACAAGGTCCTGGGTTCAATCCCCGGCCCCAGTACCTCAGGGAAAAAAAAAAGATTCTGTGGGGGAACGGCACCCTGGAGCATCTTATGCTGCCATATTGGTCAACTGGAATTCACAGTGAAGGTTTTAACTGATGGGGGTATCAAGGTATTAGAGTGTGGACAGTGTGAGGTACTCTAAGTGCTCTAACACCATTCCGAGCTAGGTCCCCCAGGGCAAATACTCTTTGTGGCAGATAAAGCATTGAAAATATATGTGGGAGCTTTTGTTACATGAAGAGAAGGAAGAGGAGAAGTTGCATCTGATCCTGAAGCTATAGACTTGGCTTAGTTGTTATACTCAGCTCACCCATCCCACCATGCAGAGGGTATTGGGGGGGGAGGTGAGAAAATTATAAAGTGCAAGGAAGAAGGCAGAATAGTTTGTTGGTATCTCAACTGGTGAGCCCTGATTACAGTGTGGCTAAGAAGTTAGGATACGATTTCCAGAATTTATCATGCAGTTTCAAATATGGCTGGATTTGTTTCTTTTTAAATAAACGTTATTGATGTAAAATGTTCAATACAATAAAAAGTACCCATTTTATTTGTGCTTTTCAATGAGTTTTGGCAACTGTATACACCTGTGTAATCCCTCCATGTTCAAGATACAGAGTATTTTTATCACCTCCAAAAGTTCCCTGGTGCACCTTGGCACGTGATCCCCACCACCAGTCTGGCCACAGACAACAAGTATCAGCGTTCTGTCACTATAATTTCAATGTTCCTGTTCTGAAATCTCATATAAGTGGAATCATACTATAAGTACTGTTTTGTGTCTGGCTTCTTTTACTAATGATTTTGGGATTCGTCAAGGTTTTACTTTTGTTGGTAATTTGTTCTTTTCTTGCCAAATAGTATTTAGTTTTGTGGCTATGCCACAATCTGTTCATCTACTCACAAATTGATGACATTTGACTTGTTTCTAGTTTTTGGTTATTATAAATAAAACAACTGTGAAGAACAGTCATGTGCAAGTCTTGCCATGGACATGTGTTTCCATTTCTCTGGAATAAATAAATACCTGGGTGTGGAGTTAGTGATAAGGTAGGTACATCTTTAACTTTCCAAAGTGGTTACAGCATTTGTATTCCTATCAGCAATGTATGAGAAATCCATTTGCTCCAAACTGTGGCCAAAATTTGGTATTGTTATTTTTTTTTAAATGTAGCCATTATAATGGGTGCATATTGATGCCTTATTGTGGTTTTTATTTGCATTTTGTGATGACTACTACTGAACATCTTTTTGCATGCTTTCTTATCATTTACATATCTTCCTCTGTGAAGTGTTTGTTCAAATATTTAGTCCAAATATTATTGGATTGTATTCATATTATCAAGTTGTAAGAGTTCTTTATATATTCTGGAGACAAGTCTTTTGTCAGATAAATGTATTGCAGATATGTTTTCCTAGTTTGTGACTGGCCTTTACGGTTTCTTAACAAGGTCTTTAAAAGATCAGAAGTTTTTAATTATGATAAAGTATCATATCAAATTTTCCTTTATGGTTAGTATTTTATTTGTTCTTAGAAATCATTGCCTAACCTATGGTCTAAATGATTTTCTACTATGATTTCTTCAAGAATTTTGAAACATGAATTCTTACTTTTCAGCCTCTCATTCATTTCAAATTAATTTTGCATAATTGTACGAGGTAGAGGTTTTTACATATGTATATTCAATTTTTCCAGCATGATTTTTGCTTGTGAAAAATCAATCAACAATATTTGGGTTTTTATATATGGACTCTCATTCTTTCCATTGATCTATATGTCTAATCATACACCATTACTAAACCATACCGTAGCTAGCTTTATAGTAAGTCTTTCAATTAGGTTATGTATGTTTTCCTAATTTAGTCTCTCTTTTTCCAAATTATTTTGGCTACTATAGGTATTTGGCATTCCACAGAAATTTTAGAATCAGTTGTTAACTTCTACAAAAGCAAACAAACAACAACAATATCAAAAAGTCTGCTGGGGTATTCTTTAGAATTACATTGACTCTATAGATAAATTTGGGGAGAATAGACATCTTGACAATTTTCAGTCTCCCAGTTCATGAACATAGTATAGCTCTCCCTTTATTTAAATCATCTCTAATTTTGCTCACCAGTATTTTATAGTGTTCAGTAACATTTTGTTAAATGTATCCCTAAATGTAAATCCCTATTTTAAATGGCATTTTTATTCATGAGTTTGCTTAGAATTGTGTTGAATCTGTTGATCAGTTGGAGAGAATTGACCTCTTAACAATATTGAGTCTTTCAAACTGTGAATACACTATATATCTCCATTTATTGTAATCTTTGATTTTTTCATCAGTGTTTGATGGATTTTGGTATATGAATTCTGCCCATTCTTTTTTTAAGATTCATACTTAAATATTTCATGTCTTTTGGTGCTATTGTAAATATTACTTTAAAGAAATTTTATCTTCCAATTGTTTGTGGCTAGTATATAAGAATACATTTGATTTTGGTATCTATTCCTTGTATCTGCAAATTTTCTGAATTCTCTTATTAATTCTAAGAGCTTTTAAAAACAACAGTTCTATTAATATATAATTCACATACCATAAAATTCACTCTTCTAAAGTGTTCAATTAAATGGTTTTTAATATAGTCACAGAACTGTGCAACCATTACCACTATCTAAATTTAGAACATTTTCATCATCCTCAAAAGAACTACTATACGCATTAACAATCATGCTTCATCACCCCCCAATCTCCCTTACCCCCAGTTCTCGTCTACTTTCAGTCTGTATGGATTTGCTTATTCTAGACTTTTCTGTCTGGATTCTTTCACTTAGCATAATATTTTCAAGGTTCACTCATGGAGCATGGAGCAGTACTTCATTCTTTTTTTATGGTCTGTTTGCTCTTTGGAAGGCCCCTTAGGAGTTTGTAAATACACCATCATCTGAGAATAAAGATAGTTGTACTTCTTCCTTTCTAACATTGCTTTGGCTAGGGCCTCCGATACAGTGTTGGTTAGAAGTTGTAGGAGCAGACACTCCTGTTCTGTTGCTGGTCTCAGGGGAAAAACATTCTGTCTTTCTCCATTATATATATTTTAGCTGTGAGATTTTTGTAGATGCCCTTTATCAGTTTGAGGAAGTTTCATTTCCTTGCTTTTAAGAATGTTTGTCCTGAATGGTTGTTCAATTTTGTCAAATACATTTTCTGCCTCTTTAGAGATGTTCATAAGGCTTTTCTCCTTTAATCTGATTAAATGGTGAATTTCATTGATTTATTTTAAAATAGTAAACAAGCCTTGCCTTCCTGGGTTAAATCCCAGTTGGTCATGCTGTATTATTCATTTTGTATATTATTGAATTCAATTTGTAAATATTTTGCTATGGATTTTTGTGTTTGTAATCATGAAGGATATTAGTCTAAAGTTTTATTTTCTTATAATATCTTTGTATAGTTTTGATATCAGGAAAATACTGGCCTCATAAAGTGAAAAGAGTTCCCTTCTATTTTTCGGAAGAGTTTGTGTAGAATTGGTACACAAACTCCTTAAATATTTGATATATTTCACCAATAAAAGTATTAGGGCCTTCAAGTTCATTTGCATTTTCTTCTGTAGTGTTCAATCTGCTGTTAAGTATATCCAGTGGATTTTTCATTTCATATATTGTATGTTTCAGCTCTAGAGGTCTCATTTGGTTCTTATATTATGGTTTCCATTTCTTTCTTCATCATGTTCATATTGTTCTTAAGTCGTTAAATATTATAAATATAATAGCTAAAATTCTTGTGTGATAACCCCAACACTACTGTCACTTCTGGGTCTGTTTCCTTTGACTTATTTTTATTCTACTTATAGATCAGATTTTCCTGCTTTGAGTATTTAGTATTTTCTACTAGATGGTTGACATTTTGACTGTTACATTGTTAAGTGTCTAGATTTTGTTTTCTTCCTTTAAAGATTTTATTTTTTGTGCATGTGGCATGCAGTTAAATTAATTATGGATTACCTTGATCCTTTGGGGGCTTGTTTTTAAGCTCTGTTAAGATGGGTCTAGAGTAATTTTTGCTCTAGCTTACCCATACTCTTAAGTTATGGCCCTTTTGATGTCTCTATGGAATGTCTCAAGTATTCAACAAGCTCTTTTCACCCTGATTGGTTAGAACTTCAATGTCTCCCAATTCTATGGGAGCTCTGAGAATTGTTCAGTATTCCCACTATTCCTTCGGTCAGAATTGTCCCTGGTAGTTTGTCTTTGCCTAACTTCATTGAGTTTCACTATACATATGTGTAGCTTAGCATCCTGGTATCCACTCAAGGGGGTCCCTATAAAATTTTGACTTCTTTTTCTTCACAGTTACTTCCTCTCCAATATTCTGCCCAGCAAATTCCAGCTGCTTTAGCTTTCCTGAACTTCCATCTTAATATTCTCAACTCACTGAGTGCCCTGTATTTTGCTTGGGCACCCTTCCCTGCACCATGGTCTAGAAAATGCCTCCAGGCAGAAAGCCTTGGCAATGGCATAGAGCACTTTATTTCTTTTCTCTTAGGGATTAGAGTCCTAGCCTGCCCTTTATCCAATATCTGATAACAGTTGTTTCATATATTTTCCCAGTTTTCTAATAATTTTTGGCATGAGGACAAGTCCAGTACTAATTATGCCATAATACCTGGAAGAGGGAGTTCTCTGGGTAATTTTTTGAGATGTTAATTTAGGTCTAGTTTTCCTCCCAATGTTTTCCTTATTGGCTTATCTCCATTCAAATAAATATCGGACTTTTTTGTTCTTCTCAGAAAAGGCATTTGGCAGGGCAGAAAATAGAGGTAACCTTAAGGAATTCCTGGTCTTTGCTTCTAAAATCTCACTAAGTAGAATAGGTTTGAGAAATGGAATTTTACCCTAGACTAGAGATGGGATTTAAAAGATATCTCTTTGTTCCTTGGAAGTGCCCTGTGAAGTTGACATGCTCCAGGAAAGGGATGACTTTCCTGGGGATGTTAGACCATAGGTGTGGGGATTTCCAGTCTCCCCAAAGGCTCTGGTTCCCCAGACCTGACACTAGAAGTCTCACCAGGTTCCCAGGCTGAAAGGGACCATGTATCTTAGTAGTGACCTGTGAGGACAGATGACAGAGGAGTAGAGGGTTCTCCAGTGCCTGGCATTGTGTAAGACCCTGGAGGGTTGGGAGAAGCCTGAGGCAGAGCCCCATGGTTGATCTTCCCACTATTCCTTGGGTGGGGGATCAAAATGTAGATAAATTTGATTTATGTAAAGTAAGATGTATAAATTCTTGTACATCTGCTTCTGAGACCTGAGCTTTGTATATGCTACACTCATTTTGTGAGCTCATTGAAATAAAGAATATTGTCCAAATTTCAAACAAACAAAATGTGACTCAAAATGAGAGAACTTCCTACTTAGAAAAATATTTATATGCTGCCCAGTGCCCTTAATCTGTGAATATTCAACATAGACAGTTTCTGGGTAACTTCTCTCTTATTAATGGGAAGAAGGTAGTCTAATCCTTTTTTGATTTTGCATGTTATTTTCTGTATATTTGAACTTTTTTAAAACTTTAAACAAGTTTTTATTACACAATGGTTGTCACATAATTGGATATTTCTCTATTTTGTATATACTTATTCTTACTTTCCACAGAAAGGCTGCTTCTTAACTCCTCATCTAGTGATTAGCAAGCACTAAAATCCTGATTTTAACAGAATAAGTAAAAATGCCTCAGTATTTAATTTGAAAGCAGTACACAGGTACATGACTGTTGTACCCAGTATCAGGAATGTACAAATCTCTTTTTCTTCAAAAATACAAAATAAATTATCTATAGGCTAGGACAATGATAGCAGTAAACCACTATATATTGTCAACGGAAACCAGTAACTGATGGCTATAGTGATTTTCTGACATCAACCAGCCTTTTCTTCTGTCATTTTCTTCAAATGGCTAAAATTTATTGGTGAGAAACACTGCCTTGAGCTTCTTGTCACAGTTCATTAATAATGGTAAAGCACTATTCTAGGAATTAGAACATGCCACCTCCCATACCACCACCTATTCCACCCATTCCACCCATTTCGTTCATTGTAGCGTCCTTCTCTTCTTTAGGAATTTCTGTGACTACAACTTCTGCTGTGGTTAACAGAGATGCCACCCCAGCAGCCTCCAGTAAAGCAGTTCTTACAGCCTTAGTTGGATCAATGATTCCTTTTTCCACCATATTCACAAAATCTCCAAGCATAGCATCATAACCAACTTCTGGGAACTTTGCATAATTTTCTCAACTATCAATGATCCTTCAACACCTGCATTCTTAGCAATGGTCATTGCAGGGATTTTGAGTGTTCTTTTAATAATTTCCTTACCAATTTTTTATCTTCATTAGTTGGAGTTAGTGCGTCCAAGGCTAGAATGCATGGAAGCAGAGCACAACCACCTCCCAAGAACAATGCCTTCTTCAACAGCAGCTTGTGGAGCACTGAGTGCATCTGTAGCTCTTTCTCTCTTTTCATTCACTTCCACATCACTTTTTCTACCATGGCTACTCCATCTGAAAGTTTTGCTAAACGTTTGCTCCGTTTTTCCTTTTCATATTCACTAGTTGTGATATCTAACTGCTCAACGATTTCTTGAATATGTTTTTCAATTTGAGCCCTATCACCTTTTCCTTTCAAGAGCGTGGCATCATCTTTGGTTACAATGACCTCTCCAACTTTTCCCAAACCATGAGGCGGAACATCTTCAAGGTTTGGATTCACCCCTCTTGTCCAAACACTGCACCACCAGTAGCAATAGCTGGGTCTTTCTATTTTCACCAAAACTTGGAGCTTTGACTGCTACAACCTGAATACCAACTTTTAGCCAATTCAAAACAAGTGTACTTAGAGCTTCTCCATCAACATCTTCAACAATTATGACCAAGGGCTTATGGTGAGCATTGGCAATTTTAAGAGCAGGTACAATGGATTGGATGCTAGAAATTTTCTTTTCACTCAACAGAATATAGGCATCCTGGAATTCACATTTCTGACCTTTTGATGTATTAATAAAGTATGGAGAAATCCAATCCAATCAAACTTCATGCTTTCAGTGATTTCTAATTCATCATTCAATGTTTTTCCATCCTTTACTGTGATGAAACCCTTTCTTCCAACCTTTTTCATTGCATCAGAAATGATGTGACAAATTTCTTTGTCTCAGTTTGCAGAAATTGTAGCAACCTGAGCAATTTCTTCAGGGGTTGTCTCAGGTTTAGACTGCTTCTTAAGTTCAGCAATTACAGCATCAACAGCTAACATCATACCTCTCCTGATTTCCACTAGAAATCTTCTTGAAGCCTTCCTTGACAATAGAGTGCGCCAGTACAGTAGCAGTGGTGATGCCATCCCCAGCCTCTTCATTTGCATTATTGGCAACATCTGGAACAAGTTTAGCTCCAATAGTTTTGTATTTGTCCTTCAGGTCAATTAACTTTGCAACAGTCACACCATCTTTTGTTACTTTGGGACTTCCCCAACTCTGTTCAATAATCACTCTTCTTCCTTTTGGCCCCATAGTAATGGCTACAGCATCTGCTAAAAGGTCTACACCTTGATGCTTTAAGGTTTGGGCATCGGCACCGAATTTCGTATCTTTGGCATAAGCCAGAGTGGGATGAGGAGCCAGTACCCTGGACGCAGGCCTCATCTGGTGAAGGACTGCGGGTAATCGAAGCATTTCTGCAGGGCAGCGGCTGGGCATACTGGCAGCGAGGAAGGCTGTCAGCAGCGAGTGAGGGTGAACTCTTTTTTAATTGGAATAAAAGGTAGTCTAACCCCCTTTTATTCCACTTGTTATGTTCTGTATATTTGAACAAATTTTTAATTGGTAAAAAAGATCCTCTTTCCTATTAGACATGGTAGGTCTATGGTGCAACTTGAAACCCTTTACTTTTTTTTTCCCAGTACAACTTGTACCAAAGTTTAAATTTTGGTGAAACATAATGCTTTTAATTTTATTTTTCAGTTGGAACTGATAAATTATCTCATAGCTACAGAAAAAATGTTCAGTAAAACATCGAAGACAAATTAAGAAAAAGGAAACAGGGTTCCCGCATTATGTATACTATACCCAAGGATGTATACTGAGTCAGGGAGTACATAACTAACAAACGGGTGGGCTGAAGCCAGAGCGGAGCGTCCGAGCCTGCGGGCTCATTCTGCCAGCCGCAGTCAAGGATGTGAGGTCACAGGACACAGTGATCCCAAGCAGGCAAGTCAGAATCAGAAGGAAGAGAAAATATCACACTTTTCTTTTGATTTCGGTGCTGAGAGAACGGACTAGCTCTTCCTGAGTAATCACAGCTCCCTCTGTTTGAGAAAACGCATACCCACCTGAAAGAGCAAAACATGGGGGAATTGGTTAAGCTCACAGCCCGGTGGACATTCCAGTGACAAGTCAAGGCCTGTCTAGATTCTGCCACAGGGGCCACATGCACCAGGCAGAGCTGAAGACGTCAGTGCCTGAGGCAGGGGGAAGAGTGAGGTGGGGGTGGGGGGGTGGGGAGGGAGTGCTTTGCAGGCCCACTTAAGGAGCCTTCAGAAAAGATCCCTTTTTGGGTCTACAGTGGCTCAGTTGGTGGGGCCGGACCTCAGTGTGAACTTTTGAAAGCTCTTCCGGGGACTCTGATGTGCAGCCAGGGATGGGAACCACTGTCCTGCAGGATGCAACCTGGCTAGGGTCTATGTTGCTCTTGCTATTTTGACCCTGTGAGGCCCTTGCTGATGTTGTGCATCGACAGTAGCTCCTGTTTACACGGGCCTGTGGATGAGCTTGGCGTAGCATAAAATGCAGAGTCATTCTGTTATTATTTTACTCAAGTGTTTAAGACTATCTCCACAGGGTGACTCCAAAAACTTAATGCAATAAAGATGGCCAAGTGTTTAACAGAGGTCCCAGCACGGAGTCCTTACTCAGTAGATATTGGTTCCTTATAGGTATGCAAATAATTTATATAGGAGGGATGGAAGAAGGAATGGGTATCTGTTAGCACATATAATTAAGCTTAGACTACTCATTCATTCAAAGAAAAATTTTATTGAGTGCCTACTACGTTCTAGATGCTTGGAATAAATCAGTGAAGAAAATTAAAGTCTTTGTTCTCATGGAGCTTAAATTCTATGAATGAAGACAGATAATAAAACAATGATATGATACAAATTTGATCATATAGCATGGAAGAGGGTAATACAGAGCTATGGACAAAAGTAAAATTAAAGTGGGTACAGAGGTGGGGGTGGTGTAGCAATTGAGCAGTCAGGGTGGGCTTTATTGAGAAGGTGGTATTTAGGTAGAGCCTTGAAGGAAGTAAAGGTGTAGCCATGAAGGTGTCTGAGGGATCAGGAGAGGGACCAGCCAGCCTTAAGGCAGGAGCACTCCTGGTATATTACAAGAAAAGCACAGAAGCTAGGGTGGAATGAGGGAAGAGGAATCGGGATGACAGTTTAGTTTCCTAGGCTGCTCAAGCAAATAACATGAAATGGGCTGACGGAAACAATGGGAATTTATTAGCTCACAGTTTTAAGGCTAAAAGACAGTCCAAATTAAGGCGATGCTTCCTCCCTGAAGACTGATATCCGGGGGCTGACTTCTGGTGATCCTTGTTCCTTAGTTTGTCACACGGCAAGGCATATGGTGGCGTCTCCTGGTCTCTCCCTTCTCTCCTGGGTTGCTTCTGGTTGCTCCATCTGAGATTCTCTCTGTCTGAATTTCCTTCTCTTATAAAGGACTCCAGTGATAGGATTAAGACCCATCCTGATTGAGGTGGGTCACACCCTAACTGAAGTAGCCTCATCAAAAGAGCCTACTTACAATGGGGTCACACCCACAGGAATGGATTAATTTTAAGAACATGTTTTTCTGGGGTGCACACAATTCCAAACCACCACAGATGATATCAGGAAAGTAGCAGGGTCCAGATTGAATAGGGCTTTCTTGGCTATTGTAGGACCTTGAGTGCCATTGTAAAATTTTGAGCAGAAAGCTGGTATGTTCTGATGTAGTTTTAAATAGATAACTTTGGCTGCTGTTTAAGTAGCAAGAAGAGAAGCAGGGAGGCTTGTTAGGAGGCTACTGCAGTAGTGCAGGCAGAGTTGATGGTGGTTCCGACCAGGATGGTTGACAGTGGACTGAGAAGTGGCCAGGTTCTGAAAATAATATAGTGGCAAAGCCAATGCAGCGGCCTAGTAATGGACTACATATCATGTACAAGGGGGAAAGAGGAATGAAGAATGACTCTGAGGATTTGGGTGAGTTTACATCACTGAAATGGGCAAGACTGCATATGGAGCAGGCTTGGTGGGAGAGCAAGCAGGAGTTCAGTGTTGGACATACTATGTTTGAAATGTCTAATAGAGAACTAAATGGAGATGTTGCCTGGGCTGTTGGAGATGTGAATTTGGACTTTGAGATACAAGTGGGCTGGACATATAAATTTGGGAGTCATCAACATATAGATGGTATTTAAAACCATGAGACTATATGAGATTATAATGGAGTAAGTGGAGACAGAGGAAAGAAAAACCTTGAGAATGGAGCCTTGGGACATTCCAATATTAAGAGATTGGGGAGAAAAGGAGGAAGTCAACCACACTTGGAAATGGAGTGACCTATGAGGTCAGAGGAAAATCAAGAGGATGTGATATCCTGGCAACTAGGAAAAGAAAGTGTATCAAAGAGGAGGAAGCAACCTACATATCACATGCTGCTGATAGATCAATTAGGATGCTTGAGAATTGACAAGAAGATTTAGCAACATGGAGGTCACTGACGACCTTGGTGAGAGCAGTGTCAGTGGAGCAGTGGGAGAGAAAGCCTTAATGAAATGGAGGAATTGGAGGCAATGGATATAGCTAATTTTATCCGGAACTGTTGCTGCAAATGAGTGCAATGAAATTGAAGCACAGTCTAATTAGTAATGTGTGTCCAGGATAAAATTCTCTTTTTTAAGATGAAAGAAATAACATACTGCTATATGCTGGTGAGAATAATCCAGTAGAGCACAAAAAATGGATGAAATAGGAAATACAGGAGAACATTGTTGGAGTGATGCTCTTGCATTAGGTAAGAGCAGATGGAATCAATGGCACCAGCAAAAGGACTGGCTGAACAGAAGGGCAGGGAACGTTAACCTGTGGTAAAAGATGAAAAGGCAGATGTGGTGATTTTGCGCTATACACCCCCAGAAAAACATATTCTTAAACTTAATCCATTACTATGGGTGTAGGAACTTTTGTAAATATGACCTTTTTTTTTTTTTTTAAAGGAAATTACTTCAGTTAAGTGGTGGCCCAGCTGAATTGGGTGAATTAGGAGTGAGAAGTGGCCAGGTTCTGAATGTCATGTAGTGGCAAAGCCAATGCAGCGGCCTAGTAGTGCTACCACTGAAGGCCTTACAGGAAAGTTTACAGAGAGAAAACAGCCAAGGAGCAGCCAGAGCCGGAACCACCAAGAGAAAGGAGAAGATGTCACCATGTGCATTGCCATGTGATGGAAAAGTCAAAGAGCAAGGATTGCTGGTCACCAGCCCCAGAGTGCCGCGGTCTTCTGGGAGAAGCAATGCCTTGATGACGCCTGAAACAGCAGAGCATGTGGGTGTCGGTAGCTGGTAGGTGGATGTCTTCGTTTGCCAGGATGCCATGACAAATGCCACACAAAGGGTTGGCTTAAACAAGGAGAACTTATTGGCTCTTGGTTTTAGAGCCCAGAAGTCCCAATATAGCATTAAGCATTCACCCCTGACAGGAGCGTCACAGGGCCCAAGTCTCCCATCCTGGCAGTTCTTGGAAGGTCCAAATACTTTAAAATACTTCAAAAAGTTCTAACGCCTGACTGGGCTATATTAACATCTATACCAAAAAGGGTATGTAACTTTTCTTTGGGTAAAAATTATTTGGAACCAAACATCACTCTTACCTTTAAAATGGTATTTTTGGGGAATCACAGGATCTTGAAAATATTAGGATCTTACATTTAAGGATTTTGTCATTTAGGATTGGGTGACCAGGAATTATTGCCATTCAATCTGCCTTTATTTTAGGCCAAATGCACAAATTTCACGAATCTAATTCAGCCCTCTCTCCCCATTAGAACCACTTTACTTTTAAGTACTCGTCCATCTTGTTAGTAGATGGAGTGTCAGTGCCTTGACCCACTTCACAGCACGTCACTTACGTGGGAGGCTTAGATCAACAGATTGATTTCGGAAGACAACCTCGCAGGACTGCTTAGTCAGGGACATGTGGTTTGTTGACTTCACCCTGTGAATAAATCAAACACAGCCTGATTTTAGTTCATTTGAACAGATCCCACAGGAAATTATTGTAAAAAATGAAAATCAAGTTGCAAGATAAAGTAAAAAGTCTCCTCCCACTTTAGAGACTGCTCAATTTAAAATAAAATAGATATTTAAGAAATTCTCAGCAAGGTGCTTCTTCTAAAATAATGTTTGCCTATAAATATGTCTTATATACAACTCTTCCAACTGTCCTTTCCCCATAATTGAACTAAATGATAATTGTCCTTTCTGCCCTCTGGCTTCCCAGAGCACCCTTAGAAATTTTATGGTGTGGATATTAAAATCTTTGTCACAACTTCCTTTCCTAATAGCAAAGCAATACACTGCACAGGTTCAAAACTCTTGACAATTTTAGTCAAGAGAATCTTCCTTCTGCAGATACCCTGGCTCACTGTGGGGTCACACTGGAAATCCAAGTGCAACCCTTTCTAGATTCCAAAGATTGGGGGTCATTTCATGAACTTGCCTTTCCTAAGTCTGCTATGGATAAAGATACCAGCACACTCA